>JASDQU010014298.1:132614-170065 GCA_032191745.1 Picea mariana
GTTAGGTACCCATGAACATAATGGGTTGGCTCGTGATGAGACCCCCCATCCTCTTGGCTAGGTCTTGTTTTGTCATTTTTCTTCGGGTCCCTCTTGTTTCTTGTTGAGAGGCTTTTTATTGCCTTCTTGGGGATCCCTGGGCGAGGCATCTCTAGGTTTTATTTTTTTATGGCTTTTATCTCTTACCAGCTACTTTTACCTCCTAGGCCTTTAGTCCCTTCTTCCCACGAGATAAGGTGTAACCCCACAAACAGGTCATCCTAATGCCCGGACTAGGGGAATGGGACAGATGAGTGGGAGATAAGATGTAAGAGTGATGATATTATGGGAGCGGATGATGGCCCTTCAAAATCCCCCCTGGTGGCTAACCAAAACCTATGGGTACAAGCTTTCTAGGGTACCCTGTCATTCCCCCCAACCATGGTCAAGTGGGTTAATGTAAGATCCAAGCAGTCGTAAAAAATGAAAGTAATTTGATGCATATATCTGAAGGTTATAATGATCAAATATGACACATACCATGATACTTGAACCAATTACCTCATGGAGCAAGAGTATTTTTCGATACAAGTCCAAGCCGAAGGTGATGGGTGTTGTTGTTGCTGACAGGACAAGTCTGATGAAGAAGAAGAAAGATGGGCTGTCCAGGGCCATGCTCAAGTCAATCCTGCTCTCGGTACTGCATGTCTAGGACCTGTGGGCCTCAAGACATGATCTCCTAGTTATCCCTAGAAACGGGGGATAACATCTGGCTCCAACTCGGGGACATGTGCTCACCGTAGAGCACATGGGAACCTCAGCATCTCTGGCATAAACCTGCAGACCTGCTCAGAATCGAAAAGGGCATCAGTAACAAAGGTGGGGCGGTATTTCCACCCCGCAAATATAATATATGTATATGACTGAAATAAAACAATCAATATGCAAGTGAGGAAGCAAACTAACATGAAATTCAAATGGTGTAATACACGAAAGAATGCCTACCTACCTATACTTACATGTGGTGTCTTGTCCCACCACCTTGGTGGGGTTTGAGGAGGTGCTTGCTGATGGGTAATGGGCGCCTTCTCCCTTCCAAAGTGGACAAATAGTATGATTTATCAACTGATTCCATTCCGACTTTGAAAGGTCTGAGCCATGATTGCGTGCTTCCTTTCACATTTGTTGGCTCTCCTTTCTGAGTATCCCACATCCATACCAAATCTCCCTCCTTGTATTTTATGATTTTGTGTTTGGTTATTCCCTGAACAACCCTGGTGTATTGTACTGAGGGAGGTGGGTGGGATTCTGCTGTAAAAAATTCTTGTTGGGATGGGTGGATTTGCACGTCATCTTCATCCTTTTTCCTTTTTAATATCTTCACTGTCCCAACTTCTTTGTTATGAAATTCATCTAGGAGTTGCTAGTATTCTTCTTTCTTGAGCCATTTAATATGATCAAACTCCTCCTCTGTTGCAAAGGGAATGTCTTCCAGAGAATATTCTTGAAGATTTTGTGTCACATCTTTCTGCACTTTATTGTCATTTATGGGAGGAACGATATCCTGTACATGATTTCTAGTTATTGGTACATTGAGTAAACGTCCGGCCGTCCCATCTTTCAAAGGTAATCGCAAAAAGGTGAGATCCATCTCAAGGGACCTGCCTATCATTGCACCAAAATTCCTAGACAACAACATTCCCCATACATCCGGGACATCAACCATTATAATATCTATGTGGAATGTCTTCTCGGGGTATTATTTTAAGTGTACTTCAACATTTTCAACCACACCATGTGTGGGTATTGCTTTAGATTCTAAACCACACACATTCCTGTAAGTCCTAGTGACCTTCAAACCCATTTGCTGCATGACTTTAAGAGACATCATGTTGGCACCAACACCTGTATCTAGCATGCAATTGTTAAGGTATTTGTTGTTCATTGTTAAATTCATGAAGAAAAGGGGGTTTTCACCATACTGGACCCTGAAATGATCAGCTTGCAACATAATTGGGGGGTCCATTGGCTCAGCTGATCCCAAAAAGAAGGTATCAAAGCGTCCTTTAATAGATGGGATCTTGATTTCTTCTTTTAGGGGAATGCTCACATGCATGTTTGATAAATCCCCTTCAAAGTCAAAATCAAGGTCAACCTTACTAGTCTTGGATGTCTTGGGAAGAAGAACCTCAAGAGATGGGGGTTTCGGTTGATCAGCGGTAGGTTGTTTTGGATTGTTTCTCCTGTATACTTGAACTTCCTGCTTCTTTATCTTTTCTCGTGATTCCTTGTCCAAGTTGTTTATTATTGCCATCCTCGTTGCTCTTGCCGCTTCCTTCAGGGCTTGTTGATGTTCTATATCTGTGATATTTATTTCAGGAAGATTCATGAAGTAGTCCAAATTGTTGACTTGTTGTTGGCCAGCATTATAAGGACGTTCATGTTCCCAATGTGCTTCACTGCACTCCAGGCACCATGGGTTTTCATCAACGACGTTTTTAGGGGACAAGGTATTTGGGACTTCATTTTCATTCTTTGGCTTGTAAAATTGATTCCCTTTCTGGAACCGCCCTTTGAATAGAGATCTAGGTGCTTGGGTCTAGGATTTTTCAATTCTGACAATCTGGTTCATCATCTCTTCTTATTTTTTATGATGCCATCCATGGAGGCTTGTAACTTGCTGATATTGGTGTAGAGATCTGAAGTAGCTTCAACATTGTGTACTACTTCACTAATGGGGTGAAGCTGAAAGAATGCCCAAAAGTTACTCATATGCTCTTTGGAACTGGTGGCATCAGTGCCGGTAAACTTAGGCAACCACTTCTCATACTTGGGTGGAATTTGCCTAGGGTAGCCTGGTATAGCTGACATGTCTAATGGCTTGAAAAGAGTAGATGACCATTGTCTTTGATTGTTAACTGGATTTGTAGTACCGGTCTGAGAGGTAGACATGTTTAAAGGAAGTCTCTTTCCAAAAAGTGACTTGACAACAGGTGAATTCAAAGGAGGCTTCCTTCTGAAAGATAAAGGAGGATTATTGAATCTCCTTTTGGTTTGTGGAGTCGCCAGATAGTTTTCCTGAAACTATCAAAGAAAAGGGGAATAAAATTTTAGTGGAGTCGCCAGGTAAGCTTGTAAGAAAAGGTATTGAGGCAAGGCTTACCAAAATATTTGTTGTTGAGGAAGATTGACTCAGTGTTCCCTGACAACGGCGCCAAAATGTTATCGCACAGTTTGTAGCTAGGTCAAATGGCTAGAGAATTGAGGCCAAACTGGCATAACAAGAACTTTCCCCACCCAATGTCACCTCAATGGGGAGGTTCTTTCTGTTTAGGGAGGTTAACCCAGGGGATATGTCCCCGGTAACCTGTGGTTTTGAAGAGGTAAAGGTATAAAGTCAATATGAAAGTTTCCCTCTCACAGGTTACCACCAAGGTCAGACAGTCCGGCTAATCAGCCAATATAGAAGTGTATGCCCAAATGAAAACACCTGCCTGAAACAAGACAACAATAATACAGTATATATGTAGGCTATAACTCAATGGGTTAGTACTTCAATGACTGTCTACTAATAATTAATAAGCAATGTAAAAATAATAGATATCAATGAGGTCAACGTTTTATCAATTTGCTATGGAAAAAGCATCAAATCATTAATAACTATCAAGATGATCAAGCCAACAATGTATCCAACCAACACTTTACTCAATAAATGCTTTAAATCATCATTCAATTGCTCATCATTAAAAATGGCTGCGTCAAGATGGATTATTCAAGGGTGACGTCAACCTTATCTAGGTTAGTTTGTTAGTTAGGGTTTCAAAATTCAAAGTTTTGAGAGTGGTTTTGGACACTATGACCTCAACGTTGTGTGCCTAAGATCAATGCCTAAGGGTATATGGAGTCAATAAAGGAGAGGACACAAGATTGAAGGGGTAACAGACTAAAGATGAGAGGGAAGGGTTCTAGAGTGCCGCAATGGCAGGGCCCTAGAATCAAAACCCTAGGGGAAAAAGGCTCACTCCAGTGTTGCTTAAGCAAGGCCTCATGCTCTTTCCTCCTTCTTTAGGTCAAACTTGACAAACGGCTAGCATAAAAAAAGAGTTAAAACAAGAGGATTTAATGAGGGAAAGTGTTGTAAAGACAAGGCTCTATCATTTAAACCCTAAAAGATGGACAGCCCTAGGTGTAGAGAACCTAGGCCTAGGACGTCACCCTCCTTTTAACCTTCAAAATCAAAACTAGCTTAAGGGAAGAAGTTAGATGAGTGTAGAAAAGGCTAGGCTCTATCTTCCTTCTTCAATGGTTGAATATTTCTCTCTAAGGGGACATATGATAAGGACCTACTTGTGTACTTGTCACCTAGGGTTTTAAAATCAACAATTTTATAAGTAAATGCAAGAATTACTAACCTACAAACATTCAATCAAGAAGTTTTGCAGGAAAAATACTTACATATCATGAAGAAAAGCATGTGCAAACCCTAGTTGTAAACCTTCCTCAAGAGAAATGCCATAATATGCCAAGAAAAGCCTCCCATCAACAAGTGCGCCTCACTTTTAAAGACAAAATACCCAATAAGGGCGCAAAAATCAGATCTCACAAGTGTGAGTGATTGTGTTATGTTCAAATGAGGGGAAAACATCCTCAATATATAGTGTATCATGACCTTTTAATTAATTTTAGGTCATTAAAAATAGCCGACAAGGCTACAAACCAAAAATCATACTGTTTTTCATTAAACTGTTAAATG
This sequence comes from Picea mariana, assembly GCA_032191745.1. Lineage (NCBI taxonomy): Eukaryota > Viridiplantae > Streptophyta > Pinopsida > Pinales > Pinaceae > Picea > Picea mariana. The sequence continues at coordinate 137,347 of JASDQU010014298.1, forward strand.
AAACTCTAAATGAGCAATAAACAGGATGTCAATCCCCTCTGAGGGAGATGTTGGTCCCTTTTAGGGAAAAATGCAACACAAGGTGACAAACGTTGGCCCTCCTTGGGCCTCCAAACTCTGCCACATGTGACAAACTTCTGTGTCAAGATGCCATACACTAGAGGTGACATCATGGCTCCTAGATGACATCCTAGGGAATCAAAAGGGGCACGTTCCACCTGCAATGGGTCAACTCCCCTGGGCTAGGCTCAGCCAAGGCCTCCTGGATGAAAACGTTCTCCTTCTTCTCTTGTGCAAAGGCTCAACCAATCATTGTCCTTTCTCTACCCTTGATGGGGTCCGAACAACCATCTAATGGGATCTTCAGCCCCATGGAGGTATGAACTAATCATCTCCCCATGTATACCGGTCCAACTGGTGCCTGTCCACCGGGCATGATCCTGCACATCAAAAACTTCATCCTCCATGGGTTCATTAGTCCTAGGGATCATAGCAATGTCAATCGTATTTCATCATTAATTTTATCAAATGCATGCATAAAACCCCTAGCATATCATCCAATAGCTCAAAGACATTACAATGACCTACTATACAAAGCCGAAGAAAAAGACAAAATGCCCTATTGGGCCAGCATCCATAAGAAAAGGAAAGTTTCCAGAGGATATCATCCAAGCCATGTAACACGAGGTGGTGTGGTCAAAGGATGTCCAGACATACAGGTAGAGTGAAAGACAGGGGTGATATTATCCGTGGGTGCCTTTGTAGAAGGTGAGTTGTACCTGTCATGGATGCAATTCTTTCCAAGCCCTTTATTGCCTTTATTCTCTCTTTTCTTTGTTACTTTTTCTTTCTTTTTATTTCAAGGTCCAACTAGAGGACACTGCCTTGGCATGGTGACTAGAGATGACAGTGTTACCCATAAGTACTTTCACAGAGATGATAAGGTTGGCTCGTGATGAGACCCCCTTTCCCTTGGCCATGCAACCAAAGGTCACTACCCTGGCATGGTAACCAGATAATGGCAATGTCATACTGCTAGGTACCCATGAACATAATGGGCTGGCTCGTGATGAGACCCCCCATCCTCTTGGCTAGGTCTTGTTTTGTCATTTTTTATTGGGTCCCTCTTGTTTCTTGTTGAGAGGCTTTTTATTGCCTTCTCGGGGATCCCTGGGCGAGGCATCTCTAGGTTTTATTTTTTTATGGATTTTATCTCTTACCAGCTTCTTTTACCTCCTGGGCCTTTAGCCCCTTCTTCCCACGAGATAAGGTGTAACCCCACAAACAAGTCATCCTAATGCTCGGACTAGGGGAATGGGATAGATGAGTGGGAGATAAGATGTAAGAGTGATGATATGATGGGAGTGGATGATGGCCCTTCGAAATCCCCCCTGGTGGCTAACCAAAACCTATGGGTACAATATTTCTAGGGTACCCTGTCATTCCCCCCAACCATGGTCAAGTGGGTTAATGTAAGATCCAAGAAGTCATCAGAAATGAAAGGAATTTGATGCATATATCTAAAGGTTATAATGATCAAATATGACACATACCATGATACCTGGACCAATTACCTCATGGAGCAAGAGTCTTTTCCGATACAAGTCCAAGCCGAAGGTGATGGGTGTTGCTCCTGCTGACAGGACAAGTCTGATGAAGAAGAAGAAAGATGGGCCCTCCAGGGCCATGCTCAGGTCAATCCTGCTCTCGGTACTCCATGTCTAGGACCTGTGGGCCTCGAGACATGATCTCCTAGCTATCCCTAGAAACGGGGGATAACAGAACCAACATAGGACTGTTGATATCAAACTAGAACATAATTTCTCGTACCAAATCAGTATTGTTGGTACCAGACCAGAACAAAGTTTCTAGTACCGGATCAACATTGTTGGTACCAGACTAGAACAAAGTATTGTTGATGCCTACAAACGGATGTTTTAGCAAGTTCGTGAAGGATCAAATAAATTATAGAAATCTACTAACAAAAATAAAATGCGAAAGTGAAACAAAGGAGGTAAGAAACCATTGTTACCTTCAGCTTATTAACAAAACACAATCCACACCTATGTACAAAATTTTAAAAAGTAAATCAATCAATCAATGTGGATCAGTAGGAAGATCTCCTTCCTTACTGATCACCTACATATCTGAATTATGTAGCACACATGTCAGAAATTCCTCTTTTGACAGGTGTTTGTTATAAATTATCAATCGATGCCCATTCACGAGTAGGGGTGTCTGATGTTCATCAATTTTCTTTATTCTGATTGAACCATTATCATAGACAGTGTCAATCTTGTAAGGTCCTAACCAACGAGTAGTTAACTTGCCTTTGAAGTTATTGAACCTGCTGTCATATAACAAGGCCCAATCTCCCGATTGAAATTTTTTCTTTTTAAGATACTTGTCATGCCATTTTGTTCTCTGCTCTTGAATGAGGGTGGTTCTTTGAAGTGCTTCCTGTTTGATTTCATCCAGCTCATTAAGCTGCAAGAGCCTTTGTTGCTGGGCTTTGTCTAAGTTCATGCCAACTTGTACAATAGTCCTGAAGGTTTTGATCTGAAATTCTATGGAGAGAAGCACCTGCTTCGCGTACACCAACTCGTAAGGTGTATGTCCTATTGTATTCTTCCAGGTGATTCTATAAGCCCATAGGGATTCTAGTAATCTGTCAGCCCAATCCTTGTGGTGTAGCTGTACTTTTTGAGTAAGAATGGACTCAATGACTTTGTTGGTATATTCTACTTGCCCATTCGCTTGTGGATGATAAGGTGTATATTTCCTGTGCTTGATATGGTATTGTTCTGTAACTTCTTTGACTAGATGAGAGGTGAATTGAGTCCCCTGATTAGTCACAATTTATCGAGGTACACCAAATCTAGTAAAAATGTCATTAAAAAGGAAATCTACCACTGATTGTTCACTTGCAACTGGTAAATCTTTTGCTTCAACCCACTTAGTCACATAGTCAGTACATACAAGTATATAATTTTTCTTTTTAGATGCAGGATTAATGGGCCCTACAAAATCTAATGCCCATTTCTCTAAAGGCTCAATGACTACTTGGGCTTGAAGTGGCATTTGGTCTCATGCAGTAGGCTTGCCCATTCATTGGCATTCATTGCAATTAGATACATAAGTTCTGGCATCTTTGAAAACATTAGGCCAATAATAACCAGATTGCAGAACTTTATAAGCGGTCCTCTTGTCAGCAAAGTGGCCTCCACAAGGACCATCATGGCAAGCTTGCAGAATATCATGGATCTCATCTTCCCTTACACATCTCCTGATTACCAAATCTGGCCATGTTTTATAAAGACAATAATCATGCTACATATAGTTTTCACTTAGCTGAATTACTTTCTATTTTCTCTAGGAGACAATTTATGAGGCATCTTCCCTGTTACAAGATAGTTAGCTACATCTTCATACCAAGGAGTAAATGTAGAAATAGAAAACAAATTTTCATCGGGAAAGTTATCATATATTGGTGCATTATCTCCCAGATGAATCATTCTAGATAAGAAATCGGTCACAAGATTATCCTTACTAGGTCTATCAATAATGTTGATATTAAACTCTTGTAATAATAAAAACCATCTTGTAACTCTAGGGTTTGTTACAAGATTGTTCATTAGGAATTTGATGGCTGAATGATCAGTGTGTACAAAATCTTGATATCCTGTACTGTAGTGTCTAAATTTATTGATAGCATGGACTACAACTAACAATTCTTTTTCTGTGACCGTATAATTAACTTCTGTTGGGGAAAGGTTTTTACTGACAAAGTAAATAGCATAAGGCATCGAATTTTCCCTTTGTCCAAGAACTGCCCCCAGGGTTGTGTCTGAGGCATCGATACATATATGAAAAGGAAGGGACCAATTTGGTCCTCTTAATACAGGGGTACTTGATAATTTCTGTTTTAGAAGTTCAAAAGATACTTGGCATTCATCATTCCAATTAAATTCAGCTTCTTTAGATAATAACTTGAATAAGGGAATAGCTAAGCTTGTAAAATTCAGAATGAATCTTCTAGGTAGCCAGCATGCCCTAAAAAGCTATGAACTTCCTTTTGTGAGGAAGGTATTCTGATTTTTGTGATAATGTGAATCTTTGTGGGATCAACTCTCATTCTAGAACTAGAGATGTGATGTCCCAAAACAATACCTTAAGTGAGCATCATCTTTGACTTTTCATTACTTAGGGAAAGATTAGTTTCCTTACACCTAATCAAGACTTTTTCTAGACTGGTCAAAGCTTCCTGGAAGTCATTTCCATGGACTGTAAAGTTATCCATGTAAAACCAAGGGCGGTCAAGAACCATAGGGTGTCCTGGTTTGGAGGATGATTTAGAATTGATGACTAGAAAGTCTACTAGATATTCCCAAGAAGCTAGTGTGACTGTGACATCATCTAAATTTCCTACGGGGTTAATGATTGACTTATCTGCCAACTCTATCATGGTTTGGGTTGGCCTTAACTGGTTGATTTGGAGTTTTTGCATAGTGTCAAAAGGCATTACATTAATTTTTGCACCCAAATCAATGAGTGTGTTTGGTAATGAAATACCATTAATTTCAACCGTGACTACTGGATTCCCAGGGTCATTATATTTATACGGTATGTCAGAAATAAATTCAAATAATTGTCCTACTACCTGAACAAGGGGAGGTTCCTTCTTCTTCCTTCCTGGTTTCTTAAGGAAAATATCTCTTATGATTTTGGCATATATGGGGATGTCTTTTATGACTTGCAGTAGAGGTATTCTTATACATACATTTCATAACTCATCCTCTATGTCTTTGTGCAAGGGTGGGTCAGGTTTCTTCACTAATAGTCTTTCAGGGTAGGGTGGAAGATTAACTTGTTGAGGTACTCCTACGGACTGAGAAGTGGTTGGAATACAAGGGGAAGTCTCTCCTTCTACAGGGGTGGTTTGAGTGTTTTCTTGTTCAGAATGATTATCATTTTCTTCTTGAATTATTACTCCAGAATTTGATTGATTTACAAATTTCCCATATCTTAGTTGAATTTCATAGGTGGGAAAGGTTTGGATTTTTGCATTCTGCATAGGGTGGGTGGGTCAATTATTGGGGTTAGCAATTGGCTGGGCAGGGATTGTTGTTAGTCTTATAGGGTTGTGGGAAGCTTGGTTTTGTGGTTGTTGATTGGCATTTATAGGTGCTTGATGTTGTTGGTTAGGGTTCAAGGGTGTTGTGATTTGTTGTTGTATAGGAGGTGGAAGTAAAGCTTGTATCCGAGGTGGGTTAAATCCAGGTAGTAATTGATAAATGTTTGCAGGATAMTGTGGATATGTCGGGTAAGAGGGATTCCCATACACAGGCCCCCTCCAACCTTGTTGCCAAAGTTGAGTTTGAGCTTGCTGAGGTGTCCATTGGTAATAGGGCATTGGAGGAGGACCCCATTGTTGTTGTTGATATTTTGTATTAGGGTCATAAAATGCATTGGGGTTTTGTGCTCTCCAAGGCCTCCTAGAAGGGTATGGTTGTTCTTGTGAGACTCCTCCTCCCCTATACATGGCTTGCAACTAAAGAAAAGTTGGACACTTAGATGTGGTGTGCTCTAGTGTACACAAGTCACAGACTTCTATGAAATTTAATGGGAATTCTCTCTTAGGGTGCTTCTTTCGACATTTAGGACAAAAGATTGCAAAAACAACAGCTTGTTCTTGCTTCTTTTTCAGTTTTAGAATATCTCACTGGTTACTGATTGTGCTCAGGATGTCTGTTTTAAAGTCCTCCAATAAGTTTTCTAACTCAATTCTGGTGACAACCCCTGAGCTTTGTCTTGAATTTCTGCTAAAAGAATCTCTTGGTCCTTTGTCTGTTTTAGCTTGTCCTCTTGAGTATCTTCTACAGTAAATTGCAATTTATGTAAAGGGATTTTGGTGCACATCTTCTGAACTTAACAAATTTAAAACTTCTATGAAGTCATATCTAAGACCTTTCAAAAATACAGTTCTTACTACAGCTAGGTCTGTGGTGAATAATTTTGATTTCTGATAGTTTTATAAGAACCTTTCTAAGTAGTCTTCATGGCTTTCATCTTCTGTTTGCTGCATTTAAAAAATGTCATTTTTAGCATTATCCTTACAATAGTCTTGGTATTTCTGTAAAAATGTGTCTTTTATCTGATCCCAAGAGAGAATTGTAGGCTGAGTCCTTCATTGTGGTTGGAAAGAGCTTAAGTTTTGGGGCATCATCTGAGTAGTTATAACTTCTACATAATATGTCAAACTCGAATAAAAATAAGTCTAGATATTCAGTTGACATACCTCTTAAAGTGGGTAATGATGATAGTGGGATGTTCTTCATGCTGATGTTTTTGGAAATATCCAAGATTGGAAACCTAAAGGTCTAAGTCTTAGTGGCTGCATTTTCATTTCCTTCTTCTTCTTCCATTTCGCTAGGTGCTCCTCCTCCACTGATAGATGGTTCAGAAACTGGATTTTGTGTGTCTTCTAAATGTTCAGTTCCTTCAACAGACTCACGTTCTCTGTTCCCCAATGTTGATTCTTCAGTTCTAGGTTCTTCTTCTGGAGCCTCACTGGCCTCCTTTGAACTTCCTCCTGGTGGAATTTTTCCTGCACCAATGTCAGTTGAATTAGTGGGGGGGTTGGTTTTTGAATCTTTAGAGCTTGCAAATCTACCATTATTATCTCTATATCTATGCATAAATTAAAATTTGATACTTAACTCAATTGAAATCCTAATTCTATATAGAAGGTAAGAAGGCAAATTGGCTTCGGAGAACCCCACTCTAGTGGTCGTGTGGTTCTTCACTCACATCTTAAACGTTTTATCCTCCTCCCTCAAGCAACCTTTAAAATCATTCAAAAAAAAACTTATGCAAAACAATATAAGATAAAATCACTTCCTACTGTTTGCAACTCCCCGACAACGGTGCCAAAATGTTGTGTTTCTTATATGATTAGTATAATGCACTCATTAATTATCAATCTGGGATTCGTAATCAACAGAGTTACAAGACTCCAGTACGAGAGGTAATTCTAATGTCATGAGTGTAGAAATAATCTGGATTAAGAAGAAAATTGAAACACACTTTGGTTGTCTTTCACAGAGAGGCTATCTACTCCATTGGGGTACATGCAAATATGAGATGGAGTTCTTTGACAGATCAACTCTGTTATCTGACCCAGAAAGATAACTATGCAATCACACTCTGGAAAGGAAATCATACATCAAGCATCACACATCAATCATCAAGGCATAAAATAGGTAGTTCAATAGCCAATATATTGAGTATGTTGTGGTTCACAATATTCTATTGTGAACTTCACTGGTTCTTTTCCAAATATGTTTGACTACTGCTTCCAACATCCATGTCGATTAAGTGAAATAAAATTCATAAGAACAAAAATTGATCATATGCGGAAACAGAGTAAATAAAGATCTCTAAGCAATCATATAATCAAAATCCTAAACTGAACTATACTGCTATCACCTGAAAGAATCAAAGCTTCAACTAGTCTAATAATTATACTACTAAAATCAAATGCTAACACTAATCTACAAGATGCTAACCTCTGTTGGTCGGTGGGCCCTGGCCGCTTCAACAGGTCAGCGACTGGACTCTACAGTAAGTTGTCCTTCAATCCACACATCACTCTTACTCAACCCTCAAAACATAAATTTAAACTATACTAACAACTCAACTCATATTCATTCATAAATGATCAAGACATGGAAATAAATGACATTCTTCTATTAAACTTCAAACTCAGGATATGTTCTACAATATGCAACGCTGCTTCACATGCTGTGTTATGCTATCTCTCTACTACTTCCACCATCCTTGCCATGACTATTTAAATAGTCTCAGTTGTGAAACACACATAGGTGAAATCTTTGGCAGATCAAAAATTGTCAAATTTGTACATTCGGTTACATATTTTAAGCTTCATCCTCATGACACGAAGTGTATGAGGATGAAGCAATAAACAAACTAGCCTAACATAGTCTTGCTAGAACTTTTATGATTTCATAAACACTCAACAATTATCTTAGGCACGATCTAGAGCCAAACTTAGCCTCCTCTGTTTTCTGTATTGGTATCGGATCGTGACAGGTGAGATTCGGTAGATAGTACCGGATCCGAACAACACACCATTGGTTGGTACCAGACTAGAACAGTCTCTGGTCGTTAGTACTAGATCGCGATAGTGAATGGTTTGTGGGTACTAGAGCTGAACAGAAGGTGTGCTTGGTACTGGATTCAGACAGTGGGAAATCCGGTGCATAAGTACCAGATGGTTGAGCTGACATAGAAGTGTTGGAATCATCCAAAGGTCAAAGGCTATACGTGGCAATTTTAAACATTAGTACATGAAATATTTAGTCTCCTAGATTAATAAACCACAAAATGCGTGAATTCAATTATACTTTACCTTATGACCTTATCAATGACTGGAGGTAGTGTTCTTTATCATTTATCCAAGCTTAGGTAGGCCAAAAAGGTATAAATGAGGAATAAAATATGGTAATGGGGATGTCAATTTAGAGGCTCAACACATGCAAAAGGAAAAAGACAGAACACTAGATTGTATCAACCATTGCCAATACTAGAGAGGCCTTGGGATGCAATAAGCATGGATTTTGTGTTAGGACTACCAAGAACAAAAAAATGATTTGATTCCATATTTGTGGTGGTGGATAGATTTTTGAAGATGGCACACTTCATCCCATGCCATAAGACTAGTGATGCAACACATGTTGCAAACCTATTTTTCAAGGAAGTTGTAAGACTTCACGGTCTACCTAGGAGCATTGTCTTGGACTGAGACACAAAATTCGTTGGTCACTTTTGAAGAACACTGTGGAAGAAGTTGGGGACAGATTTGTCCTTCAGCTCAGCTTATCACCCTCAGACGGATGGGCAGACTGAGGTGGTAAATAGAAGTTTGAGGAATTTATTGAGGAGTCTGGTCACTGAACACCATAATAAATGGGATGAAATTCTACCGCAAGCGGAATTTGCATACAATGACTCACCAAACAGGAGCACTGGAAAGATCCTATTCCAAATATTCTATGGAATGCAACCTAGGGGAGTATCTGAATTGAGAGACTTGGAGCAGAGTGAGATCGAGAGCGCTGGAGCAAAAGATTTTGCTGCAGAAATGCATAAGCTCCATAACCAGATTAGAGGACAGTTACAGAGTTCTAACCATGGGTACAAGCGCAGAGCAGATCAACATCACAGAGAAATTCAATTTGAAGTGGGAGATCAGGTTCTGGCACATCTCAAGAAACAAAGGTTCCCTAGGGGAACATATAAAAATTTAAAGATGAAAAAGATAGGACCATGTAAGATCTTGAGGAAGTTTTATGCAAACGCCTATGAGATTGAGCTACCAGATGGTGTGGGAATATCACCCATATTCAATGTTTTAGACCTGTATCCTTACAGGAATGATGACACAGAGGGATCTGAGGATCAAGAGAAGATTCAGTGGGAGAAACAACTGCCGATAGCGGAAAGAACGCAGATGGAGAAAATTGTTGATCAGAGGATTGGAAAGAAGACCAGGAGGAAGACCTATTTTGAATATTTGTTCAAATGGAAGGGACACCCAATAGAAGATTCCAGTTGGGAAAATGAAGTTGCTATCGAGAAGCACAGAAAGTCAGTGCAGGAGCGCATGGACAAGAGTCCATGAATTTTTTTCAAGGGGAGTATGATGCAGGAGAATCACTATCAACTGCGGAGCGGAACCCATCAACACCAAGAAACCTGTACGGGAGTTCAACGCTGGCAGTTGTGCAAATATTTGAAATCTACCTTAACTCAATGCCATATTTTATCATTTGAGGCACGCTTGAACCCAGAGCCGGAATTACCCTTTGAGGCACGTTTGGATAATCACGAGTGAAGCAGGAGCTTCCATTATGGCTTTGGAGTGTGACTGATCCAAGATAGTCGTTAGGATAAGGTTGTGGAGTAGACAAGTAGCCAGGGGGAACCCTAAGTGCCCTTTGATAGATAGAAGTTTTGTAAGCCCAAATAAGGGATCAAAAGTTAGAAAATTAGAGAGGAATGTGTGGTTGTAGAGATGCAAGTTGATAGGAGAATTTTGAGTTTACAGTTTTAGTTTTTGATTTACAGTTGTAACCATTTTTCACTCTTGAATAGAATAGAGGAGAAATTGATCCAATGTATGGGTTGAACGTTGTTTGCAATTATCTTTGTTTTGTGTTTTCATATGTGAATGAATGGATCTCAATATGAGTAGATGGAATTGTTAATGTTAGGATAAGATTAAATTGTTCTCTTCTGTGGAAGTAGTGCAAGGTGTGCACACAGAACGCAAGGAGTGCATTAGTGGGATTTGTTACGATTCCCAAGCTCAGAAGAGATAACATAGAGGCTTTTCCCTTTGCAAGGAGTGCAAAGAGACTGCTACAAGGCATAAAAAATCATCTGCAGGAATCCAATTCTTGTGAAAGGGTCGGTTGCAAGGTGTGCAATGAATGAAAGAATAACGCCAGGAGGCCGGGAAGAACTTCTTTCCAAGAAATCCTTTGGAATTTGAGTTGTCGAAATTCCCTAAATGAAAGGAGCGCGTGGGAAGCGAGATCTTCACAAAGATCAAAGCTTAGGAGAGTTGGTGCCAAGATATTTGGCTGGGACTCATCGAGGATCTGAACGGACGGTGGAGAGCCTTCGAGGGTAAGGCGCCGACAGCCGCAAGTCATTGGATCAAGTGAAACTATGAGGGGAATAATGGCGAGAGCTATTAGACTCTCAAATTTCAAGAGGGATAAGAGTCGTTGATCTAGGATAGATCTGGACCGTTGGTCCATTTCGTGAAACTAGGTATCGAGAGTTGGGAGGACAGAAGTCCTTGACTTCCAAAATTCTGAATCATGAAATCATGAAAATATCTGGAACGTTATATCTTGAGGGCTGAGGACCGTCGATTTCTTTTGGGAAATCGTTAGTTGGGAGTCCAAGGAAGAGAGAAGAGGAGGCTGTAACCCAAAATTCATGATACGCGAAATCGCGATATCAATCTAGACCATTAGATCTTGAGGGATGAGGACCATCGATTTCTTTCGGGAACTCGAGAGTCGGGAATCCGAGGAGGAGAGCAGAGGAGGATGCAACCCAAAAGTCATGATATGTGAAATCACAATATCGCTCGGGACCGTTAGATCACGGGGGTGGATGTGAACCGTCGATTCCTTTTGGGGTTTCAGGGATCAGATATTCGGTGAGGTGAATCCTCGCACCCCCAAAGATGCGAGTCATGAAATATCGAAGCGATTTTCGGCGTAGTCTGTGGTCACCATCGGTGGTCACATGGAGATGAGATTCACATTGGGTTATTGTTTGTACAACTAGCTTTAGACGAACCTATGGATTTGTTCGCGGGGTTCTAGTAGGGACCCGAAGAGCCATTTCGGCTCAGGAACTTGAAGATCCATAGACTGGGAGGTCACGCAAGCCTTGGAGAGAAGGGGGTGTCTGCATCATGCGTCCCTCTAGATTTGATGGTCTAGATTCACTTCGGACTTAGGGTTTCAGGAATTTCAAATCTCACCTGAAAGCCACAATATTTTATCCAAAGCTCGCGATTTGTCGCCACGCATACCTCTGGATTTGACGGTCCAGATTTACTTTAGAGTTTAAGTTTCGGGAGTTTCAATTCTCAACTGAAACCCAAGTGCTTTTATCTAAAATTGACAATCCATTGCCACGCGTTCCTTTATGTATGACAGTCTAGATTCACTTCGGGTTTCAAGTTTCAGGATTTTTGTCTCCTCGATACTTTGAATCCTTCGATCCACGAAGCCTCGAAAGGACCCGCGATTAACAACCACGTAAATTTTTCCAGATCCGACGACCTGGGATGATCTCACTTTCTCTGAATGGATCTCAACCGTCACTTCGCAACTTTCAACAAACTTCCTCCTCTCTATTGATTCTTGGTCATTGTCTCTCCTGAGCTTGATTCCGATGCACTCCTTGCAAACTCGGAATCTCTGATGAAACCCAGACTTAGTGATTTCTTCAAAAGAATCTCTTTACGCACTCCTTACGCTTCGTAGTCCCATTCTTGACACTTAATCAATTTTTGAATTTGTTCACTCCTTGCAATAGGTTCTCACACAAGACTTCAGTTCTTTTGGTGACTGTGCACACCTTGCAGTAGTCTCTTTGAACTCCTTGCAAAGGGAAGTTTCGCATTTATCTCTTTTGAGCTTCAGAGTTGAAATAGACTCTATCAACACACTCCTTGTGGACTGCATGCACACCTTGCATGAACTCAACGAAGAGAATAATTGAAACTTATCTAAACACTTCATAGTTTCAGTTATTCAACAATATAGCTCATTCATTCATGAAAACAACAATAACAAGGAATTGTAAACTGTAGCAACACCATGTATTGGATCAATTTTTCTCTATTATATTCATTCAAAAGTAAATGGCTACAACTATGATAAAACAACAACAAAAATCATCAACAACTAAATCACAACAAATTCCTACTAATTTGTAGCAACCTCCTTCGGGCATACCAAACCTCTATTTATTTCATAGGGTTCTTAGGGTTCCCCTTGACTACTCGTCTACTCGAGAAAAAAATTGAATTCTACTTAATTTCCATTACATTCAAGACTAGGAGTGAAACTCCTAGATCACTCATGATCACTTGACTCCCAAGTGTTTGATCTTCTTCAGTTTTCGATCATTTCAAAAAGATTTACAGGAAACGCCAGCGGTTAAGATTCGAAAACAATTCAAAGGTGTGTTGAGGCACTGAGTTGTCCCTCCACATGTTCTTGCTGATGATGCTCCCTCATCAGCTAGGCTAGAACACACTTCCTTGATGAATTTTAGGCTGAAATTCCTCTCGAATAAAATCCCTAATTTTCTTGTACGACAAAAATGACATTTTTGCTTATCTAATGAAAGGTGCTCTCTTCAGTTTGGCTCTGATACCATGCTAATTTTAGATCATATATTAAGTTTCTTTTCAATTTAATAGATAACAGTAGCATAGATAGGATCACTGAGAGAAACATTATCACAAGATACACAACATTTATCATGGGAAACCCTCACGGAGGAGAAAACCCTGCAAATTTTTTTTTAATATAGATAACCAATACAATGTCAAGACAATAGACCAAAACACTAGAGAATATCCAACACTGAGCAATGCGTCTCTCTCTCTTATTTCTTCTTGCAACTGCAACTCTCCAAAGTTGCACACTTGATGAGTGAAAATGAGTGAGTGAACAAAGGAGGCACTGACCTCCTTTATTTATACTAGCTGGCAGGCGTTGTAAAGGTGTCTCTTCACTAGGCAAGGCCGACTTCTCTTCGTAGTGGTTAAAACCACTTTAATTAGGCATGGGGGGGTGACTTCTTAATTTTCATAATATAATTAGGGTTTGACCAATCCACAAAAGGGGATTTGGTCAAGTACAAAGCCCGACATGATCAATCCACAAAAGGGGATTGATCTGATGAATAATAACTCAATAATAAATAGAATACTCTTTGCAGTTACAATATTTCAATAGTAATGAGTCTAGGTATTACAGTACATATCAATATGATATTTAAATCATTTGAACATATTGCAAAGGATCTTTCTTGATTTTAGAACATTTTCTTGGAATTTATGCTCTTTTCCTTATTCAAACCCGAGGGGGGTGTCATTGTGTCCTAGTAAGTTGGTTGCCCTCAGGAATAGTTTGTTATTGGGTGGTTCCTTGAAAAGTCGTCATTCGTTCCCTACCATACTTGTCACTTTACATACTTCTTTCCCTCCATATCCCCAACCTTTTTGGATCTTGGGGTGTATTGACCCAAGAAGGGATTGTACCTTAACTCATGGGAAGAAGGGAATGAAGGCCCAGAGGGTAAAAGTAGCAGGGAAAAGACAAAATCCTATCATTCACATTTGAGATGCTTCGCCCAAGGATCTCCGAGAAATAAGTGAAACACTTTTCCACAATAAATAGGGGACCTGCAAGATTAATCACTTGGGTTGTTAGTTGAGGGATAAAAGGTCTCATCACGAGTGGGCATATCATGATCATGGGTGCTTAGCAGTATGAAATTACCATCATCTAGTCACCAAACTAGGGTAGTGGCTCTCATTTGCATGACTGAGGGAAAGGGGGTCTCATCACGAGCCATCCTTCTCATCTCCACAAAGTATTTGTGAATGAAATTGTCATACCTGGACACCAAGCCAGGATAGTGGCCTCCACCTAGTTCCTTGAAACATAAAAGAATAAAAAGGATTAAGAAAATGGAAATAAGTGGGCTTGGAAAGATTTGCATCATGGACAGAGGATTGCTCACCCTCTACAAAGGTACCCATAAGTAAGACAATACAAACCCTTGTATGTCATGAACCCCATTCCCAAGAGTTTACCCCACATCATATCACATGCACACATGACTAGGATTGGTTCCACCTAGGAAACACCCTAAACCTTGGGGTTATTGAACCCTAAACGTCTTTGAGCATTTGTTTGGGTTAGGGTGGTTTGATGCACATGTTTGGGTGATTTTATTTTTAGATGTGATTTACTTGCCATGATACTTGTGACTTATGAACCTCTAGAGGGCATACTTGTTGTCTTTGTGAGACTTTACCTAGTGGACAAGTATTCATGAGGAGATGATCAGTTTGGACCTTCATGAGGGCTTGAAGCCCAAGGATGGATGCAGAGACCCTGGGCTTGCGGCAAGACAATGACGACCAATTTTCACAATGAAGTAAGAGGATGTTGCCTTTAGAGGCACCTTGGTAGGCCTAGATGATGAGGGGCCACCCTTCCCCACCTAGATGTTGGCTTTGGAGACCTTGGATGTCATCCTAGTATCCCTATGACATCACCCAGGGCTGGGGTTGATATTGAGAGATGCTGGGTTGTGGTTTTGGCACATGTGGCATGGAGGAGGGGCTTTGGATGCCCAACATTTTGGTAGATGACCTCAATGTCTCATGGAGGAGGCCTAACATCACCCTAGAAAGGATGATGTCACCCTCTTTAGGGTTTCATTTTGTGAAAAATAATTTAAATTTAAATTTTAAGATACAAATTGACATGTAGGCTATGTTTTGTGAAAAGATGCAACTTTTGGGTAAATTAACCAGGATTTCCCATACAAATATGGATGGCTAATTTCATTTTTTCATCATAACTCACCTCCCACAATAGGGGGATTGAAATTGGTGTCCTTTTTGGGGTACTTGGATGAACGTTTGAGGCAAACTTGCTTAGAGACTTGTTTGGATGCATTTTGGATCATTTCTTGGTGGAATTTTGGCAAATCTAGGGTTTTTATGCTTGTTTATTCTTGTTGAAGTAAGTAAATTTGCAATTTCCATTTCATGATAAATGTTTATGGTATGCTTACTTGTTCATATTTAAGATTATAAAATTGCTTGCTTCAAACCCTAGGAGTAAGAAACATAAGGTGCTTCTTTCTTGCTCTCTGTTTTGCTAATTTTTCCTAAGAGGATATTGTCTAGACAAACTTCTAGAGCCCTAAAGTTCTAGCACTTTAGAAGTTTTTTCTAGTTATTATTGCATTAAATATATTTCAAGATTCTAAGGATAGGAGAAATTGCTAGGGCCTAGAAGTGCCTAAACCCTACTTGAACCTTCTCTTAAGGGCTTGGTACTTGAGGACTTAAGGTGCTACTCCTCAAGCTTCCACCTTTTCATCTCTTAAACAAGTATAATCATTGTTATTTCTCCAAGTTATTGTGCTGATATAATTGAATCCATAAACCTTAAAAGGCACTAGTTCTCACTTCTCTCTTGTTGGAAGATTGATCAAACGCTCAAATCTTATTCTCTCAAGCTTATGCTAACTAAGTCTACCACTAACTTAGCCTAGATCTCTAACTTTCTTACTGCTATTATAAATGTTTTCTATAGCCATCTAACTGCAACAATTGTTTTTCATATGCTAAGTTAACTGATAGCTAACCTACTCAAAACTTACTTGTGACAGTTGCTAAGGAATCTACTTGATATATGCTCAATTTTCACTGTCTTTCTAGCAATTCTAAGCACTAATTTTTGTGGTTGTTACATAACATTTATTGTTGTTGTAAAATGATAAATTGATGCAAATTTGCTTCAGCCACTTCATTTTCTGATTGTCTAACGTATTTGAGGATTTTATTATCATTTGGTACCTGGAAATTGTACATACATGCTATATTGTTCTTGTTTCGGGCAGGTACACTAACATTCTTCTTTTGCCTCAATTCCATAGATGTCGACACCCTTAACTTTGGTGACTAGTGAGAGGGGGGGGGGTGTTTCTTTTCCTTATCCTTAGCTTACCCATCCCTTTAGGCCATTGAAGATGCCTCCCCTGGGGTAGACTTCTTTCTACTCCTAAAACATGGGGATATCCTAATGAGGTGACAGTGTAAGGACGTCATGTTTGTTACTCCAATCTCCCTTGTCTACCTTAGGATTTGAGGCAAGTACAAATTGTGCAATAACAAAGCCATTTAGGTTTCGACTTCACCAACCCAAGATAATCTCACTCACACTTAAGTAACCTTTAAAATTTAAAAGCAACAAATGTGCAAGACTCCACTTTTCAACAGTAATTTGTGACACACAACATCACACAACATTTCAACTACATTTGGCACTAGTCCATTCAATTTTCTTATAACATTTAATTCAAGTATTGTATATTTTTTTATATATAAATTGTATCTCTCATACAAGTATCTTAAATTCTTTACTTTCCTACATCAACAATCTTTATTTTTCATGTAAGTTGTTGTAGTATTCCAGATATAAAATAGTATGCAGAACAAAAATATTTTAGCATAGAAATGGTAGAGAAACAATGATATAACCAGAACAATACCAGGATAATACCAGAATAACACCAGAAAGAGCACCTTGATTAATGATAACATTGTTCACTTGCCTCTTCAAGGGGGAAACCTCCAACAAAGCAGAGCTCTATTACAATAATCTCCAAGACAAGATTTCTCATACCCTCTACTACTATGTATATTAAATCTATCTATCCAAAAGAACAATCTCGAGGAAGATCCTTCTAGAAGCGGAAGCTTATATTAGGTCTTCTTACATTTGACTTATTGTTCCTTATTGCTAGGCCTTATTAATATTGGCCTTTATTACATGGAATTATTCTACCTACGTGAGGGGTTAGGGAGTTTAGGTCCCTAACATTCCCTCCCCTTTGAACAACAACCTTATCTTCAAGGATTAAGATGAGGAAATTGTTGTAGAATGGTGGTCGTCTCCCAGGTAGCATCTTCTGGAGTTGTATCTTTCCATTGGACTAAAACTTCATTAATGGTGCACTGACAGAGATGATTCTCTCGCTGGGCCAAAACTACTTGTGGTTTCAACCATATGGAACCTTCTTCATCCAACTCAAGGAGACTAGTTTGAGTTTAACACTTAGTTCCAATCACCTTCTTTAAGCAGGAAACATGAAAAATAGGATGGAGCTTCGAATAACTAGGTAGAGCTAACTAATAGGCCATCAATCCCACTCACTTGAGCACTGTATAAGGACCATAAAATTTGGGCGCAAGTTTCTGACAGTGTGCAACTTTGAGTGAATTTTGCTTATAAGGTTGTAGTTGAAGAAACACATGGTCCTCTTCAACAAAATGTCATTCGGAACGACCTTGATCTACTTGTTGCTTCATGCGATTATGATCCATGACCAAATTGTTTTGAGGGAACGAAGAATATCTCCTCGGACTGTAATATTGTTGTCAACCTCCCGAACCTTCAAGAACCCTGACAGATATGAGAGAACCAATGGGGGATTTTGACCATAGATTGCTTCAAAAGGAGTCATGCAAGTAGTTGTATGGTAATATGTGTTGTACCACCATTTAACTAGGGGTAACCATTGAGCCCATCGATTTTTCCTCTCAGATGCAAAACACCTCAAATATGTTTCCAAACACTTGTTCACAACTTCAATCTGGCCATCTATTTGGGGATGATAGGTAGTGCTAAGATGCAATTGGGTTCCCTATAGCTTGAACAATTCTTGCCAAATATTTCTGGTGAAAGTGGGGTCTATGTCAGATACAATAGAATTAGGCATGCCATGAAGCTTGAATATATTATCCACGAATATTTGAGCCACTGTGGCCATTGTGAATGGGTGTTGAATAGCACAAAAATGAGCATTTTTGGAGAGACGATCTATGATCACCATGATGACTCACTTATTCTCTGATTTAGGTAAACCCATAATGAAATCCATAGAAATATTTCGCCAAATATCAAGGGGAATCAAAAGTGGTTGGAGTGTGCCCGGAGCTTTGACAGTTTCTCCCTTATTACGTTGACATACCTCACATTTAGCCACAAAGGTGTGGACGCCCTGTTTCATACCATCCCAGAAAAAAGAATGTTTGACATGTTCATAGGTTTTGGTAAACCCTAAATGCCCAATTGTGGGTGAAGTATGAAGTTTAGAAAGAATTGTGGATTTAAGTTGTGATTTCTTGCATAAATACAAACATCCTTTGTAGCAAAGCTCTTCATTGTGCCAATATTACCCTGGAGAAACTGAAGAATTGTCTTGCAATTGGTGGAGAAAGCTAGAAATTTTTGGGTCTTGCAACCATTCCTGACAAACAGCTTGGAGAAAATTTGGTACAATGAAGGAGAGGGAGAAAAGGGACCCATCTTCTTCATATTTTTGGGAAAGAGCATCAGCCACTACATTTTCCTTGCCCTTCTTGTAAATGATCTCATAAGCATAGCCAAATAGCTTGGTCAACCATTTTTACTGCACTGAGGATGAAATTTGTGGTTCCAGGAAATACTTGAGACTCTGATGATCAGTTTTGATTTGAAATCACTAACCCAATAAATAAGGATGCTAGATATCCACAACATGCAGAATAGCTAACATTTCCTTTTCATAAATGGATTGGTCCAAATTTCGTTCTGAAAGTTGTTTGCTAGTGAAGGCCAAAGGACTACCATCTTGCATGAGGACGACATCAATTTCTTTCCTGAAAGAATCACATTCCAATACGAATGTCTTTGTGAAATCTGGAAGTGCTAGGACAGGGGTCATCATTGCACATAGCATCTTTCAAGGCTTGGAAGGTATGATCCACAACTGAAGTCCAAGTGAAACCATTCTTTTTAAGGAGAGAAGTGAGAGGAGATGCAATTTTTCCATAATTCTTAACAATCTTCCTATAATAGTCCATTAAACCCAGAAACCCACATAAGCTATTAAGAGTTTTAGGGCAAGGCCAATCCTGCATAGATTCAATTTTCTTAGGATCCACTCGAACACCATCCTTGACGACAATATGACCTAGGTATTCCACTTCTGAGACACCAAAGGCACATTTAGATTGTTAGAGGAAAATTTGGTTCTTAGAGAGTAGATGGAGAACTTGATTCACACAGGAGAGATGGGATGGCCAAGTTTTACTATAGATGAGAATATCATCAAAGAAAACTAAGACAAAATGATGGATAAAAAGACGAAAGACATGATTCATAAGACTTTGGAAAGTGGAAGGGGAATTACACAATCCAAAGGGCATTACCAAGAATTCATAATGACCCTCATGAGTGCGAAATGTAGTCTTAGGAATATCTTCTTCTTTCATACGGATCTGCTGGTAGCCAAATTGTAGATCCAGTTTGGTGAAGTACTAAGCACCACTCAATTCATCCAAGAAGTCATCAATGAAAGGAATGGATAATTTTTCTTTGATGGTCAGTTTGTTGTTGAGGGCACAGAAATCAGGACACATGCACCAAGTACCTTCTTTCTTGAGTATCATGACCACAGGGGAAGAATAGGGGCTAGTATTGGGACGAATAACACATGCTTCTAGCAATTCATGAACAATTTTCTCAATTTCATTGTTCTAGTAAAATGGATGACGATAAGCCCGAACATTGGGAGGAATACTTCCAGGGATGAGAGGGATGGAATGATCATGGACTCCATGGGAAGGGGGGAKTTCTTTAGGAGTGGTTAAATCAACTTGGTGGTGGGAGAGGATACATTGGAGGTTGGGATGCATAAAAGGTGTCTTAACAACATGAATGGAGTGGAGTTGGGCTATAATGCCCGAATGACATTTTTTTAGGAKCTTTTCCATGCGATGGGAAATGATGATCTTAGGGGAGCTTGTTGTGATGCCTTGGAACTTATACCGGTGTCCCTCCTATTGGAATTGCATGGTTAAGTCCTAAAAATCCATGAGAATGGGGCCTAGAGTGCGTAACCATTCTGCACCAAGCAAAATGTCACAACCACCCATGTCTATAGAAAACATATGGTATTTTAGGTGATACTGACCAATTTGAAGTCACACATTTTCACATCGTCCCCCACATTTCATAGAACCTCCATTGGCAATCATGATTTGAAAATTATTGATGACACAAATGTCACAATTGACTTCTTGGGAAATGTGGTGACGAATAAAATTATGGGTGCTACCATTGGCCACAAGGATGATGACTTTCCTATTTTTGATGTAACTAATTAATTTGAGAGTTTAGGGAGCAGAGAAGTCAGTGAGGGCATTAAGTGAAATCATTGAGTCAACGTTCAGTCGATCAGAGGGGTGGGTCATATCATATGGCGGTGGTAGTTTCTCCACAAGTGGAATAACAACAACTTCTTTAGAAATATCCTCAGTCACAGCCATAAAAATACTTTGTTCCTTACACTTGTGCCCGGGAAAATATTTGTCATCACAATTATAACAAAGACCCTTGAGTTGACGTTCAACCATTTCAACCCTCGTTAATTTATGGATCTTAAGGGGAGTTGCACGAGGGGCATAATTGGTGGGTTTAGGGTGAAGAGGAAAGGAGGGTTTGCGGGTCTAGGAGGATACAATCTATTGTGCTTCCTTGGCTCATTGAGTAGCTTCCAAACAAGTCTGGGGGTGTGTCATGAGAACATGGGAACAAAGTTCATCTTTGAGGCCACTGTAAGCATTCCCTAAAGAAAGCATCTGACATGCCCTTTGTTCTAAAATCCAAGTGCTCAAATGCGGAAATAAAGTCTTCCACTATCCCAGACTGCTTTAACTTGGTCAAACGACCTAAATGGTGGGTGTGAGAGTCACAACAGTCATAAATATCGGCCACAAACTGTGTCCAAGGAACATACCCTTGGCATGCCTTTTTTTCTCCATTTCCATCATTGCCATCGTTCTGGATCTAGATATAGGACACCATAATGAATCTTGGCTAAATAATTAGTAATTCCATGCAAAGATAAATAATGTTCCATTTGGGTGACCCAGCTTGTGGTATCTGATCCATTAAATTGTTCACTTCAATTTTGGGATGGCGGAGGTCTCAAGAAAAGTGGGTAGTATGAGGACCTTGGTAATGGGAAGAGTCATGGTCATCCTGATAACATGGTTGTTTAGAAGAGGAAGGGTTCTGGGAATGACCCATGAAGTGTTCAAAGGTGGATTTGAGGTCTTCGATGTGGGAACATTGTTCCTTGAGGATCTCAATAGTCGAATTGATTGAGCTAAGGTTGGCACTAATAGTCTTGATGTGTTCCTTTTTCTAGTGAGTGTCAACAATCAATGTATTGAGTTCTTGGGATCTTGTGGTAGCCATTTGGAAAAATGGGTAGGAAAATGGTATAGGGGAAACAAAATGGGTGTGGAGGTGTGGGTGGGACCATTGAGAAGAAGGCTGTCAAATGATAGGTACCATTGCGATCAGGGCGAAAAAGGGGATCCGATGGGATGGGGACCAAATAAGGGTGACGAAGAAGGGTTGGGTCCACAAAACAAAATTGTGTTAAAAATGATAGGTATCACTGGAATCGGGGCAAAGAGAGGAACCCAGTGGGATAGGTCCCAAATAAGTGTGTCAACAGGACCACTATACCTTTTTTTTTTACTCCTGCAAAGTTATACTCCAGCCTAAATAATACTGTAGTTACGAAATTCCCAAATGCTTAATAGGAAGAAATGTGTAGTAAGTTTGCAACCAGAATGCAGAAGACACAATTGAAAGGCAATAGATCTTGTTTGTTTTGTGTTTGTTTCTGTCCCTAGGGGGTAGGATATTCAGGGATTCTACAGACAAGGGTTTTCCATGTGCTATATCTCTCTAATATACATGCAAGGTCCAACAATAGTACTCGGCCCAATATCTCAGGGCACCAACTAAAGAGTTTAGACTATTCCCTTAGCCATACTACCTAGGTACTAGAGAGTATCTTCCCGAGTAATATTCTAGGTGGCACTATAGTAGTTAAGTGATTGATCGGTTTATCTATGGAGGGATTCAAGAGATCTAGGTTGATCCATATACAGGTGTTGTCTAATGCGCTACCACTAGAAGGGGTACCGACAGGGGTTACAAGGGTGGCCGACAGATGTGCGCTTAAGTACCACTTGTATTTTCTACGTGTATGAGTCCCTGATCGCAGGTTTATGCATGTAATGACATATCTCTATAGCTTTAAGATGTCGGAATATGTCTCTACCCTGAAAAAAAATTAACCCACAATTTTCTGTCAAGGAAGGTGCTCTGATACCACTTGTAGTATTCCAGATATGAAATAGTATGCAGAACAAAATTATTTTAACATAGAAATGGAATAACAACAATGATATAACCAGAATAACACCAGAAATAAAACCTTATTAATGATAACAATATTCACTTGCATCTTCGAGGGGGCAACCTCCAACAGAGTAGAGCTCTATTACAATAATCTCCAAGACAAGATTTCTCATACCCTCTACTCCTATTTATATTAAATCTTTCTATCCAAAAGAACAATCTAGAGGAAGATCCTTCTAGATGCGAAAGCTTCTATTAGGTCTTCTTACATTTGACTTATTCTTCCTTATTGCTAGGCATTATTAATATTGGCCTTTATTACATGGAATTATATTATTATACCTATGAGAAGGGTTAGGGAGGTTAGGTCACTAACAGTTGTATCTTGAATGCTTCAATTTCAAAGTCATAACTCATATATCATGTATGTTGTTGGTGTAATCTCAATTATATGTTGTTGATGTATTCTTATTGATATATCTTTCTTTGTTGTTGTAACAGAAACTCCTAGATCCTTTTTTTGTTCTTAGTTTAGATCAAAAGCCTTAGATTTATTTTTTATAGGGACTACCCCCCTTGTCTTTGCTAGGATTGGCCTAGACAGAGGAGTCGAGGATCAGGTGACAACATCTTGACTCAATACTTTCCCACAAGGACACACCCAGTGGATTAAAATTGTTTCCACATTAAACCTGAGGTTTGCATAAAGGAGACAACAAGGTCCTGGCTGGTGTGATGCTTGAAGGGGATATTGAGGTAAATTATCTTTCATGGATTGTTTCCTAAGTTGCAACTTACTTTGCATGTTTTAAGGACTGATGTTTCTTGTGAACTTTGGCTAACCCTATCTTAAATTTTGGCTTGTTTTGGATGCCTTGACATGGTTCTTGAGGGACATCCTGGGCTTGTACCTAGGGTGTTGAGCCTTTATTGCAGGACTTTGGAACGTGTGATGGAGAGCAATGATCTCTCGATCAATCTATTTTTTTATTCAATTAGCCAAACCTTTCTAAATCCAAGCGGGTCATCTACGCCTCTCTGGGGAGGGAACTAACTAACTGATTGGGAGCCCTCTATCTGGAACAAGATGGCATACTTAGTCATTATCGCTTCCGCACACTGAAACACCCGGTTCTTCCACAAGTCTGTGAACCATATATAATAGGATCACCCCTAACATTCTTTTGGAAGGTTTGTTCGTGGAGTACATATGAAGTATTTTTATTAGCAACTTGAATCAATTGTTATAGAGATTAGTTTGTTGTTGTTTGTCTAAAAGTGGTGGGCCTCAACATTGAGATTCTTGGTTTTCTTATCCACATGCCCCACCTACCTAAACTCGTGAATTCCTATGAACTGGGTGGGAAGGTAAAGGACCTAAAGGCAGGCACTCGGTCAGAAGAGAGAAGTCACCTAATTGAAAGCGTTGAGGGAAATTGTGTAATTTATTATGCTCGTGACCAGTTCATGTCTGCAGTGCCCCACCATCTCAATTTTGGCATGCATCCCTGGCTGGACTGGAGAGAGCATTCACTCTTTATCAAGGAAGGTAGAAACAAAATTTGTGTAAACAAACATGAATGAAGGAAAAACTCAAGTCTGGTTGGGATATTATCAAGGGAGAGGGGAGAGAGTATTTCTCTTAAGGAGTTGTGTCTAATACTATTATAAGAGACTCGTCTCTCTTTTAGTAGTAGTAGTAGTAGTATCTAAAATGACTCGGTTCAGAACTGAAGCATCATACTTTCACTGAATCATTCTTCTTTCTCTTTGCGATGTTGTCCCGACATATTGGGAGATAGTTGCACACACTCTTATTTAGAACAAAAACAAATCTCTCATTTTCCCTCACTCAATAGGATCACTTTCAAATGGTTGAGGGTCGATCTCCTTTTGACCCTATTAAGATATAGTTGGCGCTCTTGTATTAAGAGATCTCTCCTTACTTAAGAGACAACCCCTATTAAGAGAATCAGGATAATGGAAAGGTTAAGTGCTATCCATCTCCAACCAATGTCAATCTCTAAAACACATCTTAGAATATTACTTATGTTATAGCTTGTAGATGCATGTTGGAGAGAAAATGCACCATTAAAGTGAAGGAGAGCCAACTTTGCTTTTCATATTCAATATCTCTAAGAAAGAGATACCTTTAGGGAGTTCTTATTATTTTCCCTTTATGCACTTAGAAGTGACTTATATGGTTGAGGGGGGGTGGGCTAGTTATCGAGAGCATACAAGTCATTACTTAAAAGAATATTTATACCACCCATCTCTCTGGTTGAGAGTTCCTTAATAGTTGGACCTCAGTTGTGTTTCAAAGTGTCTCTTTAATTGGATTCCTAGGCATTTTCTCGTAGTCCAAGGATAGTGATTACTCCTCAAAATAACAAATGCACTCTCGAGATCCTGCATCCAGTGACTCACTACCCTTAGGCAATGGATCTCATATTCGCATGACCTTGGATAATGGAAAAATGGGCTTGGTTTGAGCATTTGTGGTCATTATGCCACTTATGTGGGTTGGAATCTCCACAAGATGGGCAGGATACCCAGAGGATTTGTGCACAAAGGATGGAGGACATTACAGTACCAGGTGTTTGGAAATCACTTGGAGATGCAATCACATCCCTCATAGCCTTGGAAGTTGTGTTTGGAGGCCCTTGACATCACACTTCTAACCCTTGACGTCATCCTTTGGTTAGGGTTTGTTATCGCGCAGTTTGTATTTTATGTCACAGGCTATAGGATAGAGGACAAACTAGTGTAACAGGAACCTTCCCCACCCAATGTCACCTCGATGGGGAGGTTCTTTCTGTTTAGGGAGGTTAGCCCAGGGGAGACGTCCCCGGTAACCTGGGGTTTGAAGAGGCAAAGGATACAAGGTCAAGTGTTAGGATTTCCCTCCTCGCAGGTTACCACCAGTATCAGATAGTCCGGCTAATCAKCCAATAAAAGAAGTGTAGGCCCTATTGAAAACACCTGGCCTGAACAAGATAATAACAACACAATATGTATATTTGCAGGCTATAACTCAAAGGGTTAGTACTTCTTTAACTATCTGATTTCATTCAATAAGCAATATAATAGATACAAGATGAAGTCAACGTTCTATTATTTAGCCTATGAAAGATCATTAATTCATCAATATCTACCAAATGACCAAGCCTACAGTATATCCAATCAATAATTTGTTCAGTAAATGCTTGATGTCATCATTCAATTGCTTATTATTACACCTTTGCTGCGTCAAGATGAGATATTCGCTATGACGTCAGCCTTTATTTTGTTAGTAATATTAGTTAGGGTTTTGAATTTAGGGTTTTAAAAGATGGTTTTGCACACTAAAGGCTCAATGTTGGAGATCTAACCAGTGCCTTAGGGTATATGGAGTAAAAAGCAAGGGCACAAGGTCTCGGGAGGATTAAATCTTAGAGACTGGAAGGTAGGGTTCTATGGTGCTGCAATGGTAGGGCCCTAGAATCAAAACCCTAGGGGAAAGAGGCTCACTCCGGTGTTGCTTAAGCAAGGCCTCACGCTCTTTCCTCCTTCTCTAAATAAACTTGGCAAAACGGCTAGCTCAAAGTATAAATTTAAGGGAGAAAGTGTTGCAAAGGCAAGGCCTTCAAACCCTAGAAGGTGAAACCCTAGGTGTAGTCCAACTAGGCCTAGGATGTCTCCTCTTTTCAACCTATAACTTCAAGGCTAGCTCAGAAAAAAGAAAGAAAAGTGTAGCAACGACTAGGCTATATCTTCTTTTTTCAATGGCTGAAAACTATTTCTCAACAAGGGGACATGTAGCAATGACCTACTTGTGTGCTTGCTACCTAGGGTTTTAAAATCAACGATTTATAAGCAAATGCAAGAATACTAACCTACAACCATTCAATCAAGAAGTTTTGCAAGAAAAACACTTACATATCATGAGAAAATGCATGTGCAAACCCTAGTTGTAAACCTTCCTTGAGAGAAATTCCATAAATGCCAAAAGAAATCCTCCTTCAAGAGTTGCACCTCACTTTAAAACACCAAAAATACCCAAGTAGGGCGCTAGAATTAAGATCTCACAAGAGAGTGAGTTGTGTTATGTTCAAATGAGGGAAAAACATCCTCAATATATATCAATCCATGACCTTTAATTTACAGAATAGGTCATTAAAACAGTCGACAAGGCTGACTACAAAATTTACATTGTTTTTACATTAACTACTAAATAAAAGACAAAAAATGAGCAAAAGGTGGGACATCAAGCCCTTCTGAGGGAGATGTTGGGCCTTTTTGGGCATGTCCAGCATCTAGAAGTCAGACGTTATCCCTTTTAGGGCTCCTCCAAGCTGCCACATGTGCCAGTAACTCATCAAACTACCACACGCTCAAGGTGACGTCCAGATCTTCTGGGTGACGTCTTGTCCATCAAGAGGAACACGTTCCATCTGAAGTGGGTCATTCCCCCCTAGGCTGGGCTCAGCCAAAGTGTCCTGGGTGGAACGTCCTTATTTTCTTCATGTGAAAAGGCTCATCATAACACTGTCATGTCTCTTCCATCCCAACAACCATCTGATGGGCTCTTCAGCCCCATGGAGGTTCGAGCTAATCATCTCCCCATGTGTACCGGTCCACTGGAACCTGTCCGTCGGGCATGGTCCTGCACATCAAAAACTTCGCCCTCCATGGGATCATTAGTCCTTGAGATCATAGCAATGTCAATCATATTTCATCATTAATTTTATGAAATGCATGCATAATACCCCGAGCATATCATCGAATAGATCAAAGACATTACACTGACCTACTATACAAAGCCGAAGAAAAGACAAAGTGCCCTGTTGGGCCAGCATCCACAAGAAGAGGGAAGTTTCCAAAGGATATCATTCAAGCCATGTAACATGAGGTGGTATGGTCCAAGGATGTCCAAACACAGTGAAGACCAGGGGTAGGTATTATCCGTGGGTGCCTTTGTAGGAGGTGAACTGTACCTGTCATGGATGTAGTTCTTTCCAAGCCCTTTATTGCCTTTGTTCTTTCTTTTACTTATTACTTTTTCTTTCTTTTTGCTTCAAGGTCTGACCAGAGGACACTGCCTTGGCGTGGTGACCAGAGCTGACAGTGTTACCCACGAGTATTTTCGCAGAAATGATAAGGCTGACTTGTGATGAGACCCCCTTTCCCTTGGCCATGCAACCAGAGGACACTGCCCTGGCATGGTGACCAGATAATGGCAATGTCATACTGCTAGATACCCATGAACATAATGGGCCGACTCGTGATGAGACCTCCCATCCTCTTGGTTAGGTCTTGTTTTATTATTTTTCTTCGGGTCCCTTTTGTTTCTTATCGAGAGGCCCCTTATGGCCTTCTCGAGGATCCCTGGGCGAGGCATCTCTAGGTTTTATTTCCTATGGCTTTTACCTTTTACCAACTGCTTTACCTCCTGGGCCTTTAGCCCCTTCTTCCCACAGGACAAAGTGTAACCCCTCAAATAGGTCATCCTAATGCCCGAACTAGGGGAATGGGATGGATGCATGGGAGATAAGATGTAAAATGATAACATGGTGGGAGAGGACGATGGCTCTTCAAATCCCCCCTGGTGGCTAACCAAAACTCATGGATACAAGCTTGCTAGGGCACCCCATTAATCCCCCCAAAAATGGTCAAGTGGGTTAGTGTAAGATCCAAGCAGTTGTCAGAAATGTAAGGAACCTGATGCATATATACGAAAGTTATAACGATTAAACATAACACATACCATGATACCTGGACCAATTACCTCATGGAGCAAGAGTCTTCTCTGATGCAAGTCCAAGCCGATGGTGATGGATGATGTTGCTGTTGACAGAACAAATTTGAGGAAGAAGAAGAAGGATGGGCCCTCCAGGGCCATGCTCAGGTCGATCCTACTCTCGGTACTCCATGTCTAGGACCTGTGGGCCTCGAGACATGATCTCCTAGTTATCCCTAGAAAACGGGGATAACATCTGGCTCCAACTCGGGGACATGTGCTCATCGTAGAGCGCATGAGAACCTCAACATCTCTGGCATAAACCTGCAGACCTGCTCACACTCGAAAAGGCGCATCAGCAACAAAGGTGGGGTGGTATTGCCACCCCGCAAAATATAACATGTATACATATGAAATAAAGTAATCAAGATGCATATGAGGAAATAAACATGAAATGCAAATGGTATAATACACGGAAAAATGCCTACCTACCTATACTCACCTGTTGGCTGAATGCTCAATGTAGTCAAATGACCAGTGTAACCAATCCAACAATGTACCCCAATACCTGCCTTTGTGATTCATCATAAACCAAAACGGTGATAAATCAAGCACAAAAATGACATGGGTTAGAACATATATCATATCATCGGAGATCTCAAGTTCTAACTCATGGAGGTAGGTGGGAGGGATAAAATCCCGCCAAGTCAATCTCTGAGGAAAGTACTCAATCCACTTCAAGAAAGGGTCATGAGGAGAGCAAGGTTCAGTATACTTACTCAAAGGGACTGCAAACTGGCTACCTAGGGCATCCTCATGCTCTGAAGTCAAGGAAGGGATCGGCAAAGACCTAGAAGACGACTGACAAACTACCAAGGGAAAGTTGACAAACTGGGACAACTTACTCAAACTTGCAGTATTCAACCAAACCCTGGGGTTTAGGCCTTGCCTAAGAGGAAACTCAACATAAAAAAGGTACTTCCCAACTGCACCTTTAATGGAAAAGCATGGTAATGTAATAACAGGTGGCTGGAGAGAAAAGTCATGGGAAACCTTCTTTAGGCAAAGGATGTCCGTATTTGTATCAAAATTTGAGCACAGTGGTGGTTGGAAATCATCTTCATGAAAAGAGTCCAAGTGCTCAGGAGGGTACTCATCAAAAATCTCAAGGTAAGACTGAAAATCATCAGGAGAATAAGGTACTAGGTCATCCTTGGTTTTTTGAAAAGTACTGGTAAAAATCTCATCTCCTTGTTGCCATTGGTCGGAAGTAATCTGTTGTGACAATTGCAAGGGCAACAACTAAAAATGACTCTCAGTGTCATAGATGGGATCCAGGTCATAACCAACTGTATCCCACCTACGTCTCCCCACATGTATGAACTCATCAATGTTATCAACAATGTCACTATCTGTGTCATAACATGCAGGGTTTGAAACATTTGAAAATTCATTCTCCTCCTCCTCATTTTCTTCATCATAAGGTAAAGCTTTATCAAAAACTAAGGGAGGAGGGTAACTTACTGTTTCTCTTTGTGCAAGGACTTTGAGGACCTCGGTGTTTTAAGCATGTGTCATTGTTTCATCCTCATGGATTGCTTCTTTGTCTTTGATTGTACAGCAAGGGCCATCAGCTTCATTCAAATCTTCTTTTTCTCCTTCATTTTCTGAATCAAGGAATAAGGTGTCATTGGCATCTTGAAAGGGAGAACAACTAACCTTATCATTTCCTTGTTGTACAGGAGGAACAGGCTCTTGGATCGCTTCATCAGAGGGAGGAGCATAGGCTGGTATTTCATCATCTTGTTTAGGACTTTTCTCCTTGATCATATCCTCATTTTGATGGTTAAGAACTTGTTCCCTTTGAGAAAATATTTCAAGCAGTCTTATCCATCTGGGAGGATTCATGGTATTGGTTCTGGACAAGAGATCCTTTTTGATTTGTAAGGCCATGTTGTGAGCTTCTGCAAGTGTTTTTGGATTCTCTTTATTTAGGAGGAAACTCAGATGGCCCTGAAGCCCATTAGTATAGAGATAAACAAGGTATTTTCCTTTAGGACGATAGCTTTCAGGAATCTGGTAAAACAATTTCTGAAATTTGGCCTAGAAAACTCTGACAACCTCATACTCTGCTTGTCTTATGCCCTCAAGCTCTTTCGTCAATGATTGTACATCTTCCAATCTCATAGCCCACCTTACAAGCAAGATCTCTTCAAAATGGTCCATAGATATGATGCTGGCTGCTGGAAGGTTATCATACCATTTTTTAGCCTCTCCATGCAGAGAGGCAGAGAAGAGTTTCATCACTAAGTCTTCAGCTTCGTCACTGACAGGGCGGTATTGAAAGAATTCCCAAAATCTGCTCATGTGATAATCGGGACTTTCTCCATCGAGGCCAAAGAATCTAGGGAGAAAATTCTTATAAGAGAGAGGCATTTTTTTGGGATATCCTGGGATTTTATTCATTTCCAAAAGTCTGTAGTTTCCTGGATCCCATTGTGAAGTCATGGTTGGCTTCGTCATTAGTGGAGTCGCTAGATAGTTTTCTTGAAACTATCAAAGATAAGGGAAAACACCCTAGTGGAGTCGCCAGGTAAGCTTGTAAGAATAAGGCATCTAGAGGCAAGGCTTACCAAAAGATTTGTCGTTGAGGAAGATTGACTCAGTGTTCCCCGGCAATGGCGCCAAAATGTTATCGCGCAGTTTGTATTTTATGTTACAGGCTATAGGATAGAGGACAAACTGCGTAACATGAACCTTCCCCACCCAATGTCACCTCGATGGGGAGGTTCTTTTTTTTTAGGGAGGTTAGCTCAGGGGAGACGTCCCCAGTAACTTGGGGTTTGAAGAGGCAAAGGATACAAGGTCAAGTGTTAGGATTTCCCTCCTCGCAGGTTACCACCAGTATCAGATAGTCCGGGTAATCAGCCAATAAAAGAAGTGTAGGCCTTGTTGAAAACACCTGCACGGAACAAGATAATAACAACACAATATGTATATTTGCAGGCTATAACTCAAAGAGTTAGTACTTCTTTAACTATCCGATTTCATTCAATAAGCAATATAATAGATACAAGATGAAGTCAACGTTCTGTTATTTAGCCTATGAAAGATCATTAATTCATCAATATCTACCAAATGACTAAGCCTACAGTATATCCAATCAATAATTTGTTCAGTAAATGCTTGACGTCATCATTCAATTGCTTATTATTACACCTTTTTTGCGTCAAGATGAGATATTCGCTATGACGTCAGCCTTTATTTTGTTAGTAATGTTAGTTAGGGTTTTGAATTTAGGGTTTTAAAAGATGGTTTTGCACACTAAAGGCTCAACGTTGGAGATCTAACCAGTGCCTTAGGGTATATGGAGTCAAAAGCAAGGGCACAAGGTCTTGGGAGGATTAAATCTTAGAGACTGGAAGGTAGGGTTCTATGGTGATGCAATGGCAGGGCCCTAGAATCAAAACCCTAGGGGAAAGAGGCTCACTCTGATGTTGCTTAAGCAAGGCCTCGTGCTCTTTCCTCCTTTAAATAAACTTGGCAAAATGGCTAGCTCAAAGTATAAATTTAAGGGAGAAAGTGTTGCAAAGGCAAGGCCTTCAAACCCTAGAAGGTGAAACCCTAGGTGTAGTCCAATTAGGCCTAGGATGTCTCCTCTTTTCAACCTATAACTTCAACGCTAGCTTAGAAAAAAGAAAGAAAAGTGTAGCAATGACTAGGCTATATCTTCTTTTCTCAATGGCTGAAAAGTATTTCTCAACAAGGGGACATGTAGCAATGACCTACTTGTGTGCTTGCTACCTAGGGTTTTAAAATCAATGATTTATAAGCAAACGAAAGAATACTAACCTACAACCATTCAATCAGGAAGTTTTACAGGAAAAACACTTACATATCATGAGAAAAAGCATGTGAAAACCCTATTTGTAAACCTTCCTTGAGAGAAATGCCATAAATTCCAAAAGAAATCCTCCTGTTATCGCACGGTTTGTAGGAAAGGTCCAAAGAGCTTGAGTCAGGGCTTGAAACCGGCGTAACAGGAGCTTCCCCACCCACTGTCACCTCGATGGAGATCTCTTTCTATTTAGGAGGGCTAGTCCAAGGGAGATGTCCCTAAGGCAATCTGGGTTAATGAAGGGGTAAAGGATAAAGACCAAGTCAAATAGGTTCCCTTCCACAGATTGTTGCCCAAGAAGAGATAGTCAATGAGAGAAATCCACTGATGGTGCACCTGTTTGCGAGACAAAACAAAGAGAAAACTAGAATGTGCTTGCAGTGGGTTAGTACTTCATAATATGAGCATGAGATCAATGCTATTGTTGACGAAGTCAATGATAGCCTATTAAAGTCAAAGATTTAT
>JASDQU010014299.1:3640-15131 GCA_032191745.1 Picea mariana
TAAATATGAATATGTGGAGGGAAATATTAAACCTATATGATGGCTTAGACAAATACTTATAGAATTCCATGAAAAGAAGGTGAATGATCTTGAATCCAAATGATAACATGTTCAAATTCCTACACCCAAGAAACAATGACAACCATGTAAAGAAGAGAAAAAACATAAATCCAACTATGAAAATGGTGCAAAGGGTTAGGAAACAGAGAAGTATGAGGTCCCCATATTGTGGATCATTGGAGGATGAAAGGAACAATTTCTCATTAGTGGGTGATTCATTGCCATGGCGTTCCTAAAAAGTGGTGGAAAAATCTACAATGCATTCAAATAAGGTTATGACCTTCTTGGATTTCACAATGGAAAACTCTACTTTGCTCGAGCTTGATAGTGTACCTTATGAGTAATATTAATATTAATATTATAGAAGGACTTAGGGAATGTTGAAATTAATTGTTCATTTATTATATGCAATAGATTGGTCATTATCTTTACATTGAATTCCACTAATATTAGATATTATTATAGACTTCTAGGATGTGGACACAAACGTGGCAAGAGAGATGATTATGTCACAAATGTGGCAAGAGAGACGACTAGGTGGAAAACGTGGAAAGAGAGATGGAAACGTGGCAAGAGCGACGTTAACGTGACAAGAGAGACGTCAACTTGGCAATACCGACGTTATCGGGCAATATGATTTTTTTTTTTAAATTTCCTCTATTTCCGACAGTATGGACAATTTTGTGCATAACGTTGCAAATAAAACGTCATAATTTTTACAATATGTACTAGTGTGGTGATCTCCGACTATCCAAGATCTCATACAGGGTCATGGAGTTGTTCAAAAACTTGATTTGGGCATCTAACTTCTCAACCTTCTTTCTAAGATTCACAACTTCTGCTTCCATCTTATGACAAGATTCTTCCTTTTTGGCCAACTAGTTTCTTACTACCTCTTCTCTCCTTTTGGCTTCTTCAAGTTGGATTTTAAGATTGACATAGCTTCCCCTTAGTTCTTTTAGATATGCAAGGTTTTTGCTTGGATCATCGTCTTCCTTCTTTTCTTCTTTTGATTGACTGATTTCATTTTTCAGTCTCTTGATCTCCTCTTCTTTCTCTTCTAACTGAATGTCCTGTTGATATATTATCTTTTTACTATCCTTGAGCATTTTCTTTATTTCCAAAACATGCTTTTGACTCTTTTCAAGAAATTCTTGAGTGTAGTCATGAAAATAGCTATAGTCTTATTCATTATGGTGATAGAGGTATTCAGAGAGACTCCAATCAACCTTTTATTTGGTCTTTGATAGTTTTTATTCTTCTTCTTCCATGGGATAGATGCTAACAGAACATTCTATTATTGTATTTGAATCTTCTTCTCTACCTGCAGTGGATAATTCAATATCAACATTATTGCTATCGGAAGATTGTGGAGAGTCTTTACCTTTATTGATGGCCGAGTCTTCTCTTTTGATTTGATACATATTCTTGGGAGGATGAGCAGATTCTTTGGAGGTATCATCACTAGACATGTCATATTCACCCTCAATCTGAGTAACAGGACTTGATCCTTTAATTATGTGTGTGTGGTCATATCCAAGGCCATATTTGTTCGAGGGATATCTTTGTAGACTGAGAACTTTATTAAGGGATTCAGTCCCTTTCTTTAATTTTTCAACAGTCTTAAGTTGATCCTTTAGTTGTTTACACCTTTGTTTATATTTTCTCATTTCGTCCAAATAACTTTCAAGCTCAACTTCCATATTGACTTCTACTTCAATGTCTGAGTATTCTTCAAAAGAATCTTCATCACTAGAATTGTTGTAGACTAAACTTTGTTCTGATTGAAATGCTTCATTTGACTTCTCATCTGAGTAGAGGTCTTTTAATTTTTCCCATAGTTCTTTTGTAGAGTTACATTCACCTATCTTCTCTTTGATATCATCAGGTAATCCATCAAGGATTGTATTCATTGCCATTGAGTTAATTTTCTTGTCTTTCTTTTGAGTTGGAGTCCTTACTCTATTTGGTGAGAAATAATCAATGATCATTGAATTCCATACATCATGTCCCAATGCCTTCATATGACTTTCCATTCTTATACTCCAAAATATGTATTTTTATTTTCTAAGTATTGGAGTTCCATTCTCATTGTAAATCTTTTTTCCATCCATGTGTGCTTAATTTGAGCTTCCTTTCAGTTTGTTAGACTGTGCTTAAAGGAACCTCTCTCTGATACCAATTGATGGAAATATCCAGCAATACTGAGAGGGGCGGGGGAGGGTGAATCAATATTGCCTACTTTTTCTTTTTTCCTTCATCCATATTAAGAACAGATATTAATTATTCAATTAAGCAATATATGATGAACAACAAACCCTTATGAACACAAGATTTTATCGTGGAACCCAATAGGGAAAACCACCAACTTTTTTCTCATTAATAAGAAGTTCTTTTACAAAACTGTTTTCAAGATACAACTTAATGGAGAGACATTCCCCAAGTTTCTTCAACTACAACTGAAAGGATGTTTCCACACCCCATTTACCAGCTACAACTGGAAGGATGCACCCACACCCTCATTCGCCAACAACAATTGGTAGGAGGCTTCAACCCCCTGTTTAGTCAGCCACAACTGACAAGGAAGCACCAACTCCCTCTGTTCACCAGCACCAACTGGTAGGAGGCTACAACCCCCTGTTTAGTCAGCTACAACTAACAAGGAAACACCAACTCCCCTGTAGGCTCCAATCTGCCCTTGCACCACCCAACCACCCTTAGTTTATAATGAAATTCAATCTCTTCTATACTTCACTGAATTCGACTCATGCAACCATTGCTATAATTTCTACTTGTCTGCTGCAACCTTTCCTTGTATGGTCTTCTGTATCAAGTATTGGATTGCATAACTGCTTCTCTGTATTCTTCTGTTCTTGATCTTCAATAAGACATTGACAGACAACTTAGAACAAACAGTTCTTCATCTTGGACTCTGCTTCTATTTTTTATCTTCTAATGTGAACCATAGAGACACACTCTTCTCACCACTTTTTCTCATTTATATAATCTTCAAACAGGTGTGAAATTTAAAACATCGTGTCCCTTTATTTGAACCATTGTACCTTTTCATTTAAAATGATAAACTAAACATTAATTAATATCATTTTACCTTTTTATTATTTATTCATATTTTCATGATTTATTCTCTTTTAATCATGACTGTGTATTGGTTCATTTTTGTCATGAGTTGATCACAGACATGGATTGACTCATTAGATCATACTCTTGTTTCTACTGCATTCTTGGCTCACCAACAGACCATATTCTATTATCACGCCTCTTCGATTAACTTAATTATAATCACTGTTTTATCATTTTTATAGTGAATTCTTTCCATAAATTGATCACTTCCATGGATCAATTTAATCCTTTATAATCAATCCCTAATATCTGTTATATTTACAGAGACAATATTCTATTGATGTGCTTCCTTCAATCCATTTCACATGACCCTGCCATACAGAGCCATTGGCTTTCCAGATTCCGTGAAGGCACTTCCCTCACGCCAACATATATGACCTTGTGTTATAGAACCATGGGTTTTACCAATTATAGGCAACGCATTACAATATGCCATTTCAAACTTCTTTACCATATGACCAATGGCGGTGAACTTGCGTTTAGGCGACATGAGCTCCTAAGCATTTATCGTTCCAATGGTCATGATTCAATCTCCTGATGAGATGGAAGGCTGATGGAGTTTCAACGTTTTGCCCATCGAGTCTTTATGACTTACTACATTGCAAAATTCCTGATTATGATATCATTGATACAATTGGACGATTCACATTTATCTCACGAAGATACATCAACGATCCACTTTAACCTTTCAGTCATAATTTTACTGCAAACTCTTACGGCTGTGACTTAATCATTCATCGAGATGGACGGTTGTCGTAATTTCTTCACTTTGCCCTTCGATTCATCATGACTGCATTGTATTACCAAACTCCCGATCATGATATTGTTGGTCAGTTTGGACGGCTCATATTACCTACTGAGATGGATGGCTCATGGGATTTTGGATTTTTGTTCTTCGGGACTTCGAGACACTACTCCTTACAAAACTCTCAGTTGCGATATCGCTGATATGATCAGTCGATTCACATCTCTTCAATGGAAGAGATCAACGGTCCAACTTAAACCTTAATTTGATCCCTTCTTTCCTTAATCGAATGGATGTGTCTTAATCAGGCGTTGAGATGTGTGGTTGTCGATATTTCGTCGTTTTTTCCTTCGCATCTTCGTGACCTCCAATACTCCCTTTCGGTGTTTTGGCGTTTGGGACTTCATGATGTTGGAGTATTTTCTTGTTATACAAAACTCCCGAAGTAGAAACTCCCGACGTGACGTAAAGTTGCTGACGTCACTTGATCACTTGGCACGTGCCGAGTAGCTGCCATGTGTCACTCTNTGACTTACATGTGCCTAAAATGCCATTTTCAACTTGACACTTGTCACTTTCTGACTGAGCCATGTGTCCTTACTGACATGCTCTGCTGACGTGGTATGTCATTGACATCACTCAAGATGACGTGGTCCTTGATACGTGTCTTCCTCCTTGACTTCGGAGCTTTAGCTTTCGGGGTTTTGAACACCTCTCGTCGCTGATTCTCTGAATCACAAATCCCCAATTCCAGAGTTCGTTAATATTGTGCCACGTGCTCACCTTCCAACCGACGGCTAGGATATATTCGATATTTTGGATTTTGCGAGTTCGGGATCCTTGACTCCTCGACACTCCAAATCCTTCGATTCCTAATTTCCCGATATTCCATTTTCCAATATCTAATTTCTCGATATCCGCTTATGTTGGATAGATGGTCCACGACCCTCCATAATCCAATGGTCCAGATCATATCATGATTTCGAGTTTCGCGAGTTCATGCAACACTGTCTTTGACTTTCCTGATCTGCGAGTCAGCGAAATTCCAATCACTTTCCACGTGCCCTCTTGATCAAATGGATCGGATCATCTTGATAGTTTGGAGTGTTAACTAACTCTTGGGCTTATCCTCCTTATAGCTTCACTGGATCCGACGACTGACGGGTATTCTTGAAGCAGATCAATGGTCACAATCTTTCAATGGTACTCAAGCCCACGGTCACTCAAATGAACGATGTGCATTGTATCGGATGATCAACATGGTTAAACTCTTGATAGGATGACTGCTGAGATTCTCATTCTGATCGGACGACTGCCGAGGCTTCTCGCATTTTCTGTGCACTGATCAACTGTTCAGTATTTTCATTGATCCCAACGACATCTATACAATCTGTTCTTCCTTCAAAAATTTTGATCATTGAATCATTGTTGATCCTATCGTGATCAACAATAGTCATGGTTTTCCTCTTTGTGCAATGTGCTATTCCTTCTGAGCTTTTGATCTTTCGATTATTCGCTTCTCCTGTTCACTCTTTCGATCTCTACACATTTTTTGACATCTCTTGCTCAACTGATATATTGTTGACATGAATGAAAATATCATTTTTCATTTAACAACAGATCATCACATTGAATGTTGACATTAATGACAATCTCAGTTATGGTTATTCATCATTAACAATAGATCATCACATCGGCTGTTGACATCAATGACAATATTTCCAACAGATTCCTCCTCTTTCACTATAGTAAAGTCTACTGAAGCAAGGGAATCTCTGAGGAGATATCACATCTCCTAGAAGTCTCTGAAGCTATGATCTATCCTCCTCAACTCATGGCACATGTTTTTCAGCCCTAGAAGTCATCTCTCTCTCCCATATGAATCTGAGGAGGAGTACTTTATGAATGAAAGTCTCTAAGCCACTGAATCTCTCTGATATCAAGCTCACTTTGAGTCTCCATGCTCCCTTTGTATGTGATTATTTCCTCTGAAGTATCCTATGAATGGTACTAGGGAGGTTGATCCTCCCTACTGAATCATGAGGGTTGACTCCCTCTGAACTCTAGATCCTTCTGAGATGGTACTTGGTGGGGCCGCTTGCCTCACCACTAGTGGATCCATCTGTTCCTCATGATATGCCTCATCAATGTTATATATCTTTGAATCCTACAAAGTGTCATGGGACCATGTTGGTCTCTTTTGGTTACTGCAACGATTATGGGTATGCCCTTCTGGCTCTACTAACTCTTCCTGATAATATGAAGAGTGATCAACTGCACTAGATGGATTTATTTGGTCATCTTTGGATCCTTCTTCTCCTTACAAACAATCTTCATATGAGATACTCTTTATCTCACAAAAGTACCCTTCTTTCCAAAAGGTTTTAACTTCTTCTTATTCGGTTCATGGATGTATACGACCATGTATACAACTTCTTATCTGGATAGTCTGCTCCATGTCTCAAACTAAATACCATCTAATGTGATTCCTCCTGCAACCGTCACTATATAACCCCTAAGAGTTTTCACCTGTGACCTGCCCAAAACAAGACCAACAACAAGGGAAAAAAATAGACAGGAATAATGCACTTACAATAATAATAAAAATAATAATGAGAAGAAACTTCACAATATCTCCTTCTCAAAGCTATCACTAGTGACCTACTCAGAACAAGAGCCAAAATAGAAAATACAATAATGAGAAATAAGAACAACACTCTTCTAGTGTTGTGGTCAATATTTTGTCCATGGTAGCCTCCATGGAAGTTACAAGATAACTTGCCTGAGACAAGTGAAACACGAGAAAAAGTGTAATAGAATTTTCATAGTAACATATCTATGTTAACAGAAATACAATTTCATGGTAATCAACATATCATNTCTCCTAGAGGAGATGTTAGTTCATATTGAAAACAATTACAA
The DNA here is from genome assembly GCA_032191745.1 of Picea mariana. Classification (NCBI taxonomy): domain Eukaryota; kingdom Viridiplantae; phylum Streptophyta; class Pinopsida; order Pinales; family Pinaceae; genus Picea; species Picea mariana. Next base: position 10,509 of record JASDQU010014299.1, read on the forward strand.
TAAGCATTTATGTCAATAGTACTTGCATGCTACCAAGTATTCATTGCATCTAGTAGTAATAGAACCTTTCAAGGATTGTTGTCACAACTATAGTGTTTACTTGTAATGTCACAACGAATCCAAAAACTTCAAAGTGCTCCAACTTGCAATCTGAACATAGTTGGAGATGCACTAGGGGAATTCAAACTAGTACTACAACTGGTGTTGCAACTGGCACTGAAATTGGTGTTGCAAATTGCACTGCAACTAGAACGAAGGAACTGGCACTACAGACCTAGGGTTTTATGAGGAAACCCTAATTTATCAACTTAAAAATTTTACAGATCTGATTCAAGGAAAATATGTTCCCTACTTAGGTGACATTCTTAGTGGGTTTAGTAAGTGCTCAACGGGCTTGACAATGGGGGAAATTGAAGATCTTCCTTCCAACGGTTAGAATGTTATGAAGGAAACCAACTCTGATTCCATGTTAAAATTTTGGTATGCTCATTTAACCATAGACAATGTCCCATCATTGTCACCCAATCATAGGAATTCACTATGCCACCCTCGAGCACACTAACCTTTTCTTAGATAGAATGATTTCGACAACTCCACACTAGAACCAACAGATAAACCCTAGCCACAATATTGTTGAAGAAACAACACAATAACCATACAAAGATGGTGTACCTTACACCAAGAGAAGCACAAGAGAGATACCATAAATACTACTACACTATTCCTCCAAACTTGCACCCTCTCCAGCTGCAACTGCATCTCTCCAAAATTGTGCTCTAGTTTCCACTGCAGTTCCTCCTTAGGCTTGTGAGCTGGATAAGTGAGTGAGTGTACAAATGAGCTAAGGCATCACCTTATTTCTACTTATTCTTCCTGTGAAATTTTCCCACAAGTTCGACCTGTCTTTTCTAGCAAATATAATTTACTTTGACTTTTTCTGGTAGGGCCTACTTCTCTTCATGGGTTTCTTATTTCTTTATTATTATTCCCCTTGGGCCGACTTCTCTTATAGGGTTCCCAAACATATGTTTAATGGTTCTATTGCTTTTGTAATATTCTAATCTAAGTACAAAGGTTACTCTTGGAGGTTAATACCTCCCGCAGCTACCAAAACATCAACAACATGCACAATTCTTCTTCACACTAGTAGTTATCTTTGATGAAACCCCACGTTGATATAGTTTCATGTCAAGTTTTCCTCCTTTATTCCTTACCCATGGGTTTCCTTTTTATGGCTTCTTTCCTTTAGCCATCAAAGCTTGATCTGAATTTTGAAATTTGTTGTTGAGACTCTTCCTCCTTTCCTCTTCTTGCATAAGGATCCCTATTAAGTCATCAAATGGAGTTGTTTTCTCTCTGGCTGCAAGAATGGTGATAAATACTTTATATTCATGCAACATTCCATTTAATGTTATAGTAATGAGATCACTACTTATACTTCCTCACCAATATTACCCAACTTATATTTTAAATCTTTAATTCTAGATAGATAATCGATAATATTTTCATTTTCTTCCATTTTAATTCAAAGAAGTTTTCTCTTCAAACATATCACTCTATTTGTATTATTTGTTTCATACAAAACTTTTAATGTCTCCCATGTCTCACATGATGTCTTGCATTCTCTTATATGAGGAATAATAATATATTTCACACACATTCTCAAAAGAACCTCTGTCTTGGTTTTTGTTTTCTTCCAATCTTGAACTAAGCATGCACAATTGGTTGGTTTAGCTTCAGTTCAACTCACAATTTCCCATGCATTGTATCCTTCCAACAAATTATGCATCTTAAACTTCCAATTTATATAATTCAATCCATCTAATTTATTTGTTTCATTTAGATAGGAATCTAATAGATTTAACATTGTTAAGTAACAAAATAAATAAGAGCAATTTATCTGCAATAACAATTACCTCACATTAACTAACGAATTTATCACTCCACCATTGTTGTGTAATGTTCCCATAGGGAACCTCTTCCTCATATCCTCTCACACCAAGCTCACCAAGCTCTGGTACAAAACTAGAAACACACATCAAATAAAGAGAATGCAGAAATAACTCGTTCTTTATTTCTTATTTCATACTTTGAACTGGAAATATACGTGCATATATATATAGGTGTTCTAGAGATTAAGGAATCCATCAAAACCAAATTTGAATTAGATGCATACCTATCTAAATGATTATTATTAGTTCCAAACTCTATCAAACCTCAAAATCTATTGAATCTATCAATTATCTGCCTACTTTAAAATATGCTAACACTATATCAATCTGCCAGTAACTACATATCTTCATTTATTTCTAAGAAATACTCGTGCATAGAATTTATCTTACATATACTCTCCAAAATGTTACCGTTCAACCAATTTCAAATTAAGTCAATATATTTCCCAAAATGTTTCCTTGCAAACAATTTCGAATTAATTCAGTATACATACTATAAAACTACTTTCGTCGATCAAGTGAATCAAAATTTTACAAGAATTCTCTAGCAAATATTTAAAGTACAATACTGTACATGAACATGGGGATAAGTAGGGCACCAGTGAAGTTACATTTTCCATTCAAGACATATACATTTTCAGTGATGTTTCAACATATACTATTTTCTCTTGGTCAAACACAGTATATAGAATATTATATCTCGGTCATCCAAATTCAATATAACTACATCCTTATATATGCATTGGCCATTGGACCAAAACCAGCATAATATGATATAACTACATCATGATAATGGCAATTGAACCCAAATTGCATCTCGATATATAATAATATGATTGAAAACAAACAATGTCATGGACTCTTAACAATCAACACATATATAAACATAAAGTTCCAACATATAAACATGAAGATTTTAAAGTAAAAATGAAGATTCTATGTTAGGGACCTAACCTCCCTAACCCCTCATGTAAGTAGATAAATACATTTTCCATGTAATAAATCCTAACATTAGTTAATAAGGAATATTTAATAATGTGAACAAGTCTAATGTAAGAAGAATTAATAGAAGCTTTCGCTTCTAGAAAGATCTTCCTCTAGAATGTTATTTAGAAGATAGAATTAGTATAAATAGGAGTAGAAGGTATGAGAAAGTCTCATCTTGATAATTGTTGTAATAGATATCTACTCTGCTAGAGGTTTCCCCCTCGAAGAGGCAAGTAAATATATCTTTCATCAATAAAGGAATTATTGTTGGTGTTGTTATTCTCATTATTTTTTTGTTCTGCTGGTATTTGTTGCAATATTTATGTTTCTGTTTATTATAATACATTTGGTACCTTACAAGTAGTATCAGAGCTCTTTCCTCTATAGAAATTATAGGCAAATTTTTTTTAGGGTAGAGACATGTACTGTCAGCATCTTTAAAGCGTAGAGATATGTCAGTCAACGGGTAAAAATGCGGTTGGGGAAGACTACATTCAGGAAATACAAACGATTTCACGGGGTTACCTGAAACCAACGTTTCACCTTGTTGGAAACCTATGTAACCCATTTGGTACCCCTTCGAGTAGTACCGCATCAGACAGAATCTATACACGTCCATCACTTCCACATGCCTTTAGGTATATAGGGAGTCCCCTAGGTCTCCTGAAATGAGGTCTAGATCAGTCGATCGGCTTCCTGACTACTATAGTAACGCCAAGAACAACACTCGAGAAGATACTCTCTAGTATATGGGAAATAGGGTAATACATCTAAGGGTACGGTTGAGCCTCCTTAGTTGGTGCCCTGAGATATTGGGGCGAGTACTATTTTTCAACCCCACATGTATATCAAAGAGCTATAGCACAAGGAAAAACCTTGTCTGTAGGAACCCTGAAAACCCTAACCCTCAGGAACATAACGAAAGATATATTGTGTCACGCAACCCTACCTCCAACATTCTGGTTGTGCAATTCCTACACAAGTTTTCCTATTAACACTTTGGGAATTTAGTCAATGCAATATTCTTCACACCAAAGTATAACTTGACAGAAGTAAAAAAAAAAAAATGAGTATAGTGGTCCCGCCAACACCCTTATTTGGAATCTATCCCATTAGACTCCTCTCTTCTCGTTGATCACAATGGTACCTATCACTTGTAAGGATTATTTTTCCATGGACCCACTGACCCTTCTCAACACCCTTATTTTCCATAGATCCCATTGAATCCCTCTCTTTTCCCTGATCTCAACGGTACCTATCACTTGTTAGTATTTTTTCTGTTGACCCATCCACCCTTCTCAAAAACCTTATTTTCCACCTATACCATTAACTTCCTCTCTTCACCCTGTCCAGCGTGATACCCCCCATATTTAACCTTTTTTTGTGTGGACCCACCTGCCCATTTTTTGTTTCTCCCCAAATAGCGCTCACCCGCTGTGATGTCCCTTTCCAAATAGGAGCTCCAGAAAAGGAGGCTTAATGGTCTAAACCACCCCATTAGACTATAGCCAGGGCCAAAGAGGGTTAAACAGGGTTACTAGAGGTCACTCTAGTCACAGGTGTTATATTCAGAAAGTGACATTGAGCTAACAAGGGTTAACAACGCTTTTAAGTCATTATGAGCTAAAAATAGAAGTCAATAGTGAATTAGGGTTTCAGTAGTGATTTAGGGTTTCATCATGAT
>JASDQU010014299.1:15231-27393 GCA_032191745.1 Picea mariana
GTTGTTCCACTTTCCTTCTGAATGAATGGTTTTCTAAATAATTTTTCAAAGGCTTGATCTTTGATCCTCCTCCGTAAAGGCTGAATCCTTGGCCTTGATTGTGTTGCACCTCTTGAGCTTGAAATAATTTAACATTCAAAGGGGCTTGGCCCTTTGAAATTTTCTCTCCGACAGGGCTATGTGTTTGGCCTCTTCTTGCGTTCTTTGGAAAACACTACTCCTCCCGAGCTTTGGACTTTGAAATGAGTCATCTTTGTGCTCACCTTGAGCTTCCCTCATAGTCTAGGACTTAGACTGTTTTTTCCTTCTACACTCCTTTCATAGGCCTTACGCACACTTGCGCTATTCCTTTTGAGCGTTCAACTTACTCAAGTCCTAAGGGTCTCAACCCTTTGTCCCTTTAACATATTTTTTTTCCCTCCTGACACTTCTTCATTCATCCTCCTGAGCTTATGAGTTTTGGCAACAGCCCTTAGTGCACTCCTCGCACTGGCTTCACCCCAATTCTTGAAATTACAAAGACTCACATGCGCATTCATTACACTCGCTCAATCCACTCCTTCCAGAGATTCTTCCTCAGAGTGTTCAGTAACCTTGGCATGCTTTCACTTGCATGGTCTCCTCACAGAACTCAAAACAAAGTTCTTGTGCACTCCTTGCACCTGCTCAATGCACTTTTTGCAGAGCCTTCTCCTCAGAGTGTTCAGTAACTTTGACAAGCCTTCCATGGCACTATTTCTCCTTTCTGATTTTATGAATTATTCTGGAGTGCCCACCCAACACGCTCTTCCTTGAACTCGAGACAGAGTTCAAAACACACTCCTTGTGTTGGCTTCACAAAGTTTTCAACACTCTGGTGTGCACTTCTTGCACAAGCCTGAGATCCCATAACTACTCATAAATCCACAAAAGATAGAGGATTATATCTAATTCCTACAAAGGGAACATACATGCTTATAACAACATACATAAATAAACACAGAAAACATTCAGAGAATAAACATTCACGCATTCATAGAACACACATAGAAACCTCACGAGAAGGAAAAAAATTATTTTGTATTAATTCTGAATGGTTTTGTACAAGATGTTTTTACAAAAATTGGACTACAACAGAGTCTCAACTCTTTCTCTCCTCTCCTCTCTTGAGCTCTTTCAACTTTCTCATCAACAACTAACTCATGAATTTTTTTGATACAAAATCTTTTAACAAAATAGGGGCTCCTTGAGCCTTCCCTCCAGCTACCTACGCTCATTGAATTGTATTCAGTTACAATTAATGGACATCTATTCTGAATCAGAACTAAGCCTATATACCTGTTAGCCATTAAAGGTGAATTCACATGCAACCTGTACAAAGGCACATGGCTCAAAATTCCCTGATCCTTACAACATTTAATTCTCATTTAATTACATTAAAATTTTTAAATTTAGGCTCAAAATGAAAGGATTGGCACCTCTCATTCCTCGGAAATTGTTCCTCCTTGTGCACTGATGCACTGGCTTATTGGCGCTTGATGAGGTGGAGCGATGATCCTACATCAAAATCCAAGATTTTCTTGATAAAGGGGTTATCATGCCAATCACATCGCCATGCAGGTCACCAATTGTTTTAGTACCAAAAAAAGATGGTACATGGCACATGTGTGTAGATTTCAAAGCCTTGAACAAGATTACGGTAAATAATCATTATCCTCTTCCTAGAATTGATGATTTGCTTGATCAATTGAAATATCATAAGTATTTTACTAAGTTGTATTTGAGAAGTGGATATCATCAGATTAGAATTGTTGAAGGAGACACATAGAAGACAACTTTCAAAACAAAGCAAGGTTTGTTTGAATGGACGGTTATGCCATTTTGGCCTTGTAATGCCCCTGCTACATTCATGAGAGTTATGAATGATGTTTTAAGGCCTTTTTCTTGATGATTGTGCAATATTCTACTTGGATGACATCTTGATATTTATCAAATCTCGTGAAGATCATGTTAGGCATGTAAAGCAAGTTTTAGACGTCTTGAAGAAAGAAAATTTGTTTTTAAATATGTCTAAATGTAAGTTTGGAAAGACCTCACTTGTTTACTTGGGACATATTGTTGGAGGAGGAGAAGTGAAAATAGATCCTTCAAAGGTCATAGTCATTTTGGATTGGCCCAAGCCCAACAATGTAACAAAGGTAAGAAGATTTTTGGGAGCAACCCACTATTGGAGAAAGTTTATTGCTAACTTCTCTTCAATTGCAGCTCCATTACATGCAATGACAATCATCAAGCAAGTTTTCCAATGGGGAGTCAAGCAACAAAAATATTTTGATGCATTGAAGTAGAAGATTAGTTCAGCTTTAGTTCTTGCACTTCCTAATTTGAGACAACCATTTGAGATACAAACATATGCAAGTAACTATGGTAAGCCTATCTGTTTTCATTCTAAAACATTTAATGGTGTTGTGATTAATTATCCTACATATGACAAGGAGTTGTATTCATTGGTGCAAAGTGTGAAAAAATGGAAGCATTATTTGTTGGGAAAAGAAACTATCGTTCACAAAGATCATCAACCATTGCAATACTTACAATCGCAAACAAAGCTACAACAAGCAAGGCACTTCAGATGGATGGGTTTCCTACAACAATTCCACTTGGTTATCAGGTATAAGAAAGGAATATATAAAAAATTTGTTGATATTCTTTCTAGGCATATTGTTAGTGCTTCAATTATTCTTAAGCAGAATTCTACCATGCACAAGAGCTATGTTGAACATTATACTTTAGATGTTGATTTTAAAGAGGTTTATGCAATTTTGTGTCATTCTAACCAAGTTGAGGAATTGGATTACCATGTGCATGATAAGATTTTGTATCATCTTGGTAAGCTATGTATTCCATAGGGTGAAAAAGTCAACATTATAAGGGAAGCACATTCTTCTCTTATTGTTGGACACTTTGGTGTAGGCAAGACGATGGCTAATTTGCAAAGGTATTGCTATTGGCCTAAAATGAATGAAAGTGTTTCAAGATATGTAAGAGGATCTTATTTATGTGCTACAACTAAGTCTAGCAATAGAAAGTTAGGATTGTATACTCCACTTCCGGTTCCTTCTTGTCCTTGGGAAATCATTTCCATGGACTTTGTAAGAGGATTACCTATGTCTAAAAATAATCATGATTATATTTATGTTGTGGTTGACTGTTTTAGAAAAATGTGTATTTTGATGCCTTGTAAGAAGTAGGTTACAACTGAACAAATGAAAAAAATGTTCTTTCAACATGTATGGGTACATTTTGGGTTTCCCAAATCTATTATTTCTGATCACGATTCTCGATTTATTGGGAAATTTTGGTCTATCTTATGGGAACTCATGGAAACCAAGTTGAAAAAGAGCACAACATTTCATCCACAAGCTGATGGTCAAACAAGAGTGGTGAATAGAACAATAGTACATCTTCTTCATGGTTATTGCAGCAAACATCTTAATATTTGAGATGAGCACCTACACTACATTCAACATGCTTATAACCGGGCTAAGCATTCATTCATGGACTCAAACATCTCCATTTGAGGCATGTTTTGGCTATTTTCCAAAATCTCCTTTAGATTTTAGCTTTGGGAAGGATGTTGCTATTGATGGACATTATGACATTGATAGAGAAAAGAAGTTCATTGAACAAATTCAGTTGGTGCATCAAATGGTCCAAGAACAATTGGAAAAGAGCCAAGACAAGTACAACAAAATACATGAAAAGCATCGTGTTGATCATAGTTTCCAAGTTGGAGATGAAGTTTGACTTTAAATTAGCAAAGAGAGGATTAAAGGAGAAGGTAAAAATCTTAAACCAATTAGATATGGACCTTTCAAGATTCTTGAAAAGATTGGTAACAATGCCTTCCATTTGGATTTGCCTCCTTATATGAAAATGTATGCAGTTGTTAATGTTGAGAACTTGAGATTGTATGAGACTCCTTTGATTGATGATCAAGGAGATCATGTTCAGATTCCTTCCATAGATGATTTCTCGCTAGAATATCTTTCAGAATTGCATGAGGATACAATCCTTGAAAAAATGACAAGAACTTCAAAACGAGGGAATGTGGAGTACCTTCGTGTTGGTCTCAAAGGCACAAATCCAAGAAAAGATAAATGGATTGAGGTTGTAAAGGTGAAGGAATTGTATCCTCATCTTCAGATTGACTGAAAGTAGTCTTTTGGAGGTCCAAAAGCTTCCCAATGGGGAGGAGTGATCTAGGGGATCAAAAAATGCTCAAAAATCAAAGTCCTCGAAATTGCTCGAAAATGGATTCATCGCACAGATCTCATCCTCACAATCCCAACACAACTTGAACAGGATCAAACTGAGTCAGTATGGCTGAGATATTGCGTTTTGGCTGCTTTTCCAAACAAGCAAAATGTTGATTGTGAAGTTTGTATAGTCCGTACAGGCCACATGCAAGTTGACCATACAATCGTACATGATGATTGGGAATCTGTCATGGTAGATGATTTGGTAAGAATGTGGACCAATCCCTGGTCGACACGTGTCAGTGTACGGGGAAAATGGAAGGTTGCCACATGGCACCCTGTAATTGGTTGATGTGTTAAAAGTTTGTTGGAGTCCGCGGGGGTCGAACCTGGGACCTCTAGCAAGGGAAAATTCTTTGCAAAGGCTGGGATACCATCCCACCTACACTTTTTTCTTAACTTTATAGTTTGAAACATATATTTAAAGTTGAAGTATGGTGTGGTTCGGGTAGAAAAGTGTCGGGGCTTAGCCCCAACCCATGGACACAAGTCTTCCATATGACCAACAACGCAGGTTTCCAATGGTCAAGTGACGGGCGTAGGATTTTAGGTCGGTTCTTGGGGCCACACAACCATAACATCCGCCCATTAAGGTGCTAATCACTCTAACGGTGTGACATTTTGCTCTATTTTGTAGAATGACGTGTGGTGCTGGGTTTTGGCACGGGAAACACATAGAGCCAAGTTAATTCACATAGAGGTGTGTTTTGGTGAGAAGGTACATCAAGTTATTTTGAAAAACTTTCAGGAAGTGTATTTTTCTCAATTTTTGGCCAAACTAGGTGCAAGAAGAGCCCAACTAGGGGTTTTTGGACATTCGGAAGCCATTGAAGTCATCTATTTTTCATTCTGAACATTGTAAAGTATTGATTTTGACACATTGAACATATAATGAAAATGATCCATTGGAAGTTGGACCAAGAGATGTAGCCCAAGAGAGAGGTGAACTCCTTTATCATTTTGTTGTGTTATGTGCTTACTTTTGATTGTTGTTTATGCCTGTTTATGTTGTTCATGTTAAGTAAAAACTTATTAATTTTATGTGCTTGCAAACTTGATCCAATTGCCTAAGTCACATAAATATTTCACTTACAAATTTGTATACACAAACCGTTTTCATTTTCATATCACTCTAATCCACTAGAATTGAACCTCTAATTTCCCTACACACTCTCACTAGCATCTTCACACCCCAAACCATTAAGCTCATTGGCTACATTAAGCATAGGAAATTCATAATCCTAATTGACAATGGAAGCACCCATAATTTTATTCATCTTTGCATTGCCTAGAAAATCAATTTCTATATCCGTGCAGTCAACAATTTTCAAATCATGGTTTCCAATGGTGGCTCCATGAAATCTGGCAGGCACTATGAAAATGTATGCCTACAAATTGGTCAGTACCACCTAAAATCTCATATGTTTTCTATTGACATGGGCAGTTGTGACATTGTGCTGGGTGTTGAATGGTTACACACTCTTGGCCCCATCCTCATGGATTTTAAGTACCTAACCATGAAATTCCAATAGGAGGAACAACATTATAAGTTCCAAGGTATCATAGTGGGCTCACCTATGATCATCATTTCCCACCAAATGGAAAAAATACTCAAAAAAGGTCATTATGGAATTATTTCCCAACTCCATTCAATTCATGTCATTGAGACTTCCTATATGTACCCTAACCTCCAATCTATACTATCCCGACACTAATATATTTTTATCACTCCCCATGGAATTCCCCATTCTCGCGGTATCCATGATCATTCCATTCATCTAGTCCTAGGCATTCTTCCTCCCAATGTTCACCCTTATCATCATCCCTTTTCCCCAAAAAATGAAATTGAGAAAATTGTTTAATAATTGCTAGAAGAAGGTGCTACTCATTCTAGTACCATCCCCTATTCTTCGTTGATAGTCATGGTACTCAAGAAATAAGGCACTTGGCACATGTTTCCTAATTTTTGAGCCCTCAACAAACTCACAATCTAAGACAAATTTTGCATTCATGTCATTGATGACCTTTTTGATGAATTGAGTGGTGCTCAATACTTCACCAAACTTGATCTCGATTCTGGCTACCACCAGATACATATGAAAGAGGAAGACATCCCCAAGCATGCCTTCAGAAATTATGAGGGTCACTATGCGTTCTTGGTCATTCCCTCTGGCTTATGCAATGCCCCCTCCACTTTTCAAAGTCTCATGAATCATGTCTTTCATCCTTTCCTCTGTCATTTAATCTTATTTTTATTTGATGATATTCTCATCTATAGTAAAACTTTGCAATCTAATCTCACCCGCGTGCATCAAGTTCTCCATCTCCTATCTAACCAAAAACTTTTTCTCAAACACTATAAAAGTGATTTTGGCTCCTCTGAAGTGGAATACATGGTTCATATTGTCGAGAAGGATGGCGTATGGGTGGATATTAAGAAAATTGAATCTATGAAGGATTGGAATTTCCCTAAAACTCTTAAAATATTGTGTGGTTTCTTGGGTTTAATGGGATATTATCGCAATTTTGTTCATAATAATGGAAAAATTGAAGCTCCTCTCACTACTCTCCTAAAAAATAATGCTTTCAATTGGACTCTAGCAGTTGATCATGCCTTCTAAGCCTTGAAAGATGTTATGTGCACAAATCTTGTCTTGGAACTACCAGAATTCACAAAGACTTTTGTCCTGGAATGCGATGTAACAAGGAAAGGCATTGGGGAAGTCCTCATGCACGATGGTCTCCCTTTGGCTTTCACTATCAAACAAATTCAGAGCGACATTTGGGCCAATCCACTTATGAAAAGGAAATGTTGGTTATTCTACATGCAGTGGATCTCTAGCATTCACATCTATTGGGGCAATTCTTTCAAATTAAAATTTATCATCATAGCCTCAAGTGGTTTTTGGAGAAAATAATTTCCTCCCCAGAGCAACAAAAATGGGTGACCAAGTTGTTTGGATATAATTATGAGATCATATACAAGAAGGGAAAAAGAAAATATGGTTGTTGATGCTCTTTCAAGGAAATGTGAAGATGAAGGGTCCCTCTTTTCCCGAGTCTCATTCATTCTAGCAACTTGGCTTCATGTTGTTTCCAGGAAAGACCCCAAACTTTCTATCCTGATCCAAAAATTTCAACAGGATCCTCATGCTTCTCCAAGGTACTCTTGGCATAATGCACAATTTTTCTATAAAGGTCGCATGTATTTAAGCAAACAATCGAACCTTAAATATATGGTTCTCTCTGAGTTTCATGCTTCACCCACAGTTGGGCATTCATGGTTTACCAAAACTGTATGAAACAAGACAGTTTCACCTTTGTGGTTGAATGTGATACATGTCAACACAATAAGGGAGAAACAGTCAAATCTCTAGGAGCACTCCAATCACTCTTGATTCGACTTGCTATTTGGAGGGATATTTCTATGGATTTCATCGTTGTCTTACCTAAATCAGGCAATAAGTGAATCATCGTGGTGGTAATAGATCATCTTTCCAAATATGCTCATTTATATGATCTTTAACACCCGTTCACTACATCTATATTGGATCAAATCTTTATGGATAGTATATTCAAACTCCATGGCATTCATAATTCTATTATCTCTTATAGAGATCCAAATTTCATCGGCAATTTTTGGCAAGAATTGTTCAGGCTCTAGGGAACCCAATTGCATCTTAGCACAACCTATCATCCCCAGAATAATGGACAAACTAAATTTGTCAACAAGTGTTTGGAAACATATTTTTGTTGTTTTGCATCCGACAGAAAAAATCAGTGGTCTTAGTGATTACCCCTATTTGAATGTTGGTACAATACATCTTACCATACTACCACTCGCATGAATCCTTTCGAAGTGGTATATGGAAAAATCCTTCGCCGGTTCTCTCCTACATGCCAGGTGTTTCCAAGGTTCAGGAGGTTGACAATGACCTTACAGTCCGAGCAACCATTCTCCACACCCTCAAAGAAAATTTGGTTAGGGCTCAGAATCACATGAAACAAAAAGCATATCAAGGTAGTTTCGAACATCAATTTGTTGAAGGGGACCAAGTGCTTGTTCGTCTACAACCTTATAAGAAAACTTCACTCAAAATTGAATAGTGTCAGAAACTTGCACCCAAATTTTATGGTCCTTATGCCATTCTCAAGCGAGTGGGGCTCATGGCCTACCAATTAGATATTCACAGTAATTCTAGGCTACATCATGTATTTCGTGGACTCAAACCAGTCTCCCTGAGTTGGAAGAAGAAGGTTCCATTTGGTTGCAACCACAAACAGTCTTAGACTAGCGCTAGTGTCGCCTTTGTCAATGCACCATCAAGTAAGTGTTACTTCAGTGGAAGGATATAACTTCAAAATACGCCACCTAGGAGCAAACTACCATTCTGCAACAATTTCCTCATCTCGAGCCTTGAGGACCAGGTTATTCTTCAAGGGGGAGGGAATGTTAGGGACCTAACCTTCCTAACCCCTCACATAGCTAGATAAATATATTTTTCGTGTAATAAAATCCGACATTAGTTAATAAGTATTATTTAATAATGTGAACAAGTCTAATGTAAGAATACTTGATAGAAACTTTCACTTCTAGAAAACTCTTCCTCTATAATGTTCTCTAGAAGATGGAATTAGTATAAATAGGAGTAGAAGGTATGAGAAAGTCTTGTCTTGAGAATTATTGTAATAGATCTATGCTTTGTTGGAGGTTACCCCCTCAAAGAGGCAAGTGAACATTGGTTTCATCAATAAAGGTATTATTGTTGGTGTTGTTGTTCTCAGTATTTTTTTGTTCTACTAGTATTTGTTGCAATATTTCTATTTCTTCTTATTATAATACATCTAACAACTTACATTCTCTCCAACTAGATGCTCCTTATAATGGTGCGAGGTTGAGATATTCACTCAACTAGTGGATTATGTTATCAAGGTAGTTTGTCTATATTGAGACAAAACTTGTTGTATTTATATGTATCATTACATTAATTCAATAGTGTGCTCAACAAATTATGTGTGTGTAATAAACTCTACTCTCCCATTTTAATATGGTATCAAAGCGGGTTTGGGAATGACTCCCTCATGGGAGGGCCTAGGAACATGTAGAGAGTAGAGTAGTGTGTTTGTGTTTGTGTGTCCCTAGTTTTTCCATGGGAGTATTTCATTTTTCCATAAAAATTGTGAAGGATATGAGCCATCGTTCTATGGAAAATAGAATCGTTGGTTGATGAGAGGGGGAGACTTGTTTTCTCCATATTTTTTAAGGTCCAGTTGAGACTATGGAAGCCCACCATAATCGATTAGGGCTCTATTGATCATGAGAAGAAGTTAAAGTGTGCAAAATTTATTCCATTGAAGATGGGAACATTGCATTCCAACTGAATCTGTGTCATCTACCAGCAAATAAGACTAATAGTGTTATTGGAAAACTAGAATAGGAACATATTAGTGTTGATTTGTCTATAATTGTTTCCTTAATTGAAATTAATGTTGTGAATGTGGGTTTTAAACCGGAGGTAGATGATGTGGAATTGGTTGTATTTGATATTTCAAAGAAACTCGTCATAAAAGAAGAAACTGGGAGATGATCGAGAAACGGATCGCCTGTGGAATGAACAAGTTGAGGATCTTATCAAGAACGTTGAGATGAGATTGAAATGATCCCCAAGCTGGCATAATGGAATCCTCGGGAAGATTCACTAATTAGAGGATGTTGCATTACAAATCAAATTCATTCAATAAGTGGAAATAGAGCTCTAGCATTTGACATGAATAATTCTTGTTGGTTGGATGAAAATCACCAATAGATAAATGATATGATCTCAATAGTGAATTCCCATGTGGGGAAAATGAGATCTGTGTTCTGGTCAAAGGTGTCATAGAAAATTATGATGAAACTTATGTCTCAAGAGTGTAGCTGTAAAATACTGTCTTTCATCTAAGCTTAGGAATGTGGAAGCCAACCCCAAATGTTTGCAGATTAATTATTGTGGTTTTGAGCATATGCATGTTGTTGTTTAGTGGGTGTTACTCCTTATACAAGATAATTATTGGTGAGATGATTTGAGTGCCTTGGAGGTGCAGACGTAGGCATAAAGATCAAATCAAGAGAGAATTTGAGGTCTACAAGCTTATCAAGTTAGTTCGCCTAGTCAATGACAATGTCATGAACAAGACAAGATAGAAAATAAAAGAGTGCTTGTGGATGTTGAGCATGGAATAAGGGATGGTGGTGAGAAATTCAATCAAAATTACTATGGATGAGAACCTCGGGATAGCTGATCCAAAGATGAGGAGAACAAGCATCCTAGCAATGGGCCATTTCATATCAAGGTTGTAATTATCCTTGGAGGAGGATTATGATTTTGAGGAGGAAGGATGTTTCATGTTGGTGCACTACTCATGGTGATGGCTAGCCTATTTATCATTGTGAGATATATGTGATGGTGGT
Organism: Picea mariana; assembly: GCA_032191745.1. NCBI lineage: Eukaryota > Viridiplantae > Streptophyta > Pinopsida > Pinales > Pinaceae > Picea > Picea mariana. The sequence continues at coordinate 25,981 of JASDQU010014299.1, forward strand.
GAAAATGTTTTTGGTAATCTCGGTAATGTTTAAGTTTTCATGTCTTGGAATTAAAAATGTACAAAGGTATTGAGCCTAGATAAATTAGTAAGAATGTAGTTATTTTGTTAGAATTAGCTACTCTAAAAAATGAAAGATAAAGCATCGAGATCCAAGAAAATCACTAAATGGAGATACCGAAGACAAAAACTAATACATACAGTATGTGAACAACTATGGATGAAGACAACATTATTGTCATATGTATTATTATCTCTTGCTTATGTTTTTTGAATTCCTACATGGATATTTGTTGTACTTGAGTTGAAATTTTGTAATTGAACATATGTGTTGTAAGGGGTGCATGATCAGTTCTACCCAATACCCCAAATTTTTGGTGCAAGTTTTTTTCCCCAAGTGCTTTGTAAGCCATGTTGAGTCAGACATACATGTATTAGTGCGGTAACACATGTAATTATGTAGTGTGTATACCTCTTATGCATAGAGAGGATGTGGAATCAAGTTGTGGAATGAACCATTCGGGCGGGTATGAGAGTGGTAGGTGTACTCATATGCTAGCCTGATGTTGAATAGGAGAAGTTGAATCTTCGATTAAGGGAGGGGAATGTGAGATGGAGTAATATCATAATGTGAGAATATTGGGATCAAGTTATGATTAAGGGGGGGTCTAACATGTTGATGAGCCATGTAGGTGAAAATGATTCCCAAAAAACTGGAAAGTACAACAATTGGTACCCATGCATCTTGGTATATAGATTTCATTTATATGGACATCAATGATTAATTTTCTACAGATACAAAAGGAAGAAGGAAGGAAGTTCAAAGATGAATCCCATAGTGAAGAATGCTTAGTCCAAGGGAATTTGACAATACTTCTTATGACAATGTTGAGGCAACAGTGAAGATGGAAACAACATAATTTAAATGACGGTGGATAATAAAGGTAAAAGTTGTGTAAGGACATGAATTGAACATACTGAAGACTGTATGTTAATGTGAGTCACACTTTGTGTTTGTAGCAAGTCTATAATGTCATGTTCTATGTAGTGGTCCTTGAAAAGTTTGAGTGTGTACCTAGTATCTTCATGACTGGAGTATGTAATTATGTATGTACCTATATTTATGTAACATGTAAAGGGCATATTACTATAACACATGAATAGGCATGCTTACCCATTTGTCATGTGTCATTGATGACTTGGATAACTTGTCTACGTAGTAGCCACTACGATGGAGTTCTTTAAGACTAGGGGTGGACTATGTTATTCATTTTAGACTCTGAGAGGTTCTACATTGAGGGGAAGTTCATCAATAGGTTGAATGAACCATTTAAATGAAGGACGTTCCTATTAGACTGACAATTGTTGTAGTTAGGTAATCATGCATTCTGGTGAATGGTTGTTCCTTTATATG
>JASDQU010014299.1:58347-83794 GCA_032191745.1 Picea mariana
AAATTTACCCAAAATATCCTACACAACCTATCATATTTTGCTTACATTCAAGGGCATTCAATACAACCAATCTCCAAAAGCAATAATATTCCTGAAATAATATTTTATCCACGGTCTGAAAATATCTGATATTGAAAAACTAATCTAATCGAATTTTCTTGATAAGTCGACCGAATCGAGGAATTTTCGAATTTGTTTCACTGATTCTGTCTAATTTAGTAACTATGGAGTACATCGAATCTGGTGGATCCACTGTTGCTAACTAACTAATCATATTTACTTGGGTTGGAATAAAAGTGATTGGATGCTAAAGCTGCGTGCAGGTTAGTCTGCCATTTTAACACACATTATTGAAAATTTCATTGTCGTGGCAACTTGAAATCACAGTTCACTTATTAAGATGATAGTTTATTGTTTAAAGAAATAAAGTCTTATAAGATTAACTCACTTTAATCAATAAAATAAATATGAAAAAGGTACAATCAGATCAGGTGATTTTATACTAAAAGTAAATCCATAACATCAATTCTGCAATCGCTTACTAGCCTTGCCTAGGTTCTACTCAAAGTTACTAGCTAGACATTGCTTTAAGATACGACCTAAAGGACCAAAATATGCAGCATCATAATACCAGCCTCAGAATCCCTAATCACCATGAAATTATCATTCAAAATTCAAGGAGGATATGTTAAACCAAAAATAAGGTGTTTACATAAATATCAGTTTATATTTTCTATCAAGTGGTTGTAGCTCAATTGGTTGGGGTGGAGAGTTTTCTCCTACCCACCCAAGTTTGAGTCTCATCTAAGTGAAATGATGCGATATACTCTATTGTTGTCATGACTATTAGCTTTACCATCTTTATTATGTATTATCCTTTTTGTTAAGATCCCTTTCGTTTTCCAATAGTTCTCTTTATTTTGAGTGATTACCCTCCAAGTATTAAACAATAATGATATTAGCTAAGTGCGATATACTCTATTGTTGTCATGACTATTAGCTTTACCATCTTTATTATGTATTATCCTTTTTGTTAAGATCCCTTTCGTTTTCCAATAGTTCTCTTTATTTTGAGTGATTACCCTCCAAGTATTAAACAATAATGATATTAGCTAAGGCAATTCTTACTTCAATTGTATTCAATTTAGCCATTGGTGTAAAAGTATCATCATAATCAATTTTCAGAATATCTTTTTGCAATTAATCTAGCTTTATATTTATCAATGCTATCATTTTCTTTAAATTTAGATTTATACAACCATTTGTTTTCAATAGGGACTTTGATTTTAGGCAACTCTACTAATTTTCATGTTTAATTTTTCATAAGAGAGTCATATTCTTCATTCATTTCATTTCTCCACTCTTCATGTTATTTAGCTTATTCATAACTTACAGGTTCTACAACATTCATTACATGGGACATCAATGCATAATTTTTATATCTTATAGGTGGTTGAGTGAGTCGTGATGACCTCCTTGGTCCTTCAGTGCTTCCATCTCTTCTCCTATTCTGTAATGACTCTTCTCTATTTTATGTATCATGACTACTAAAAGTGTCCATACTACTTTCATTCCACTCTTGATTCTGTACCTATACATATTCATGTTCTTGTTTAACCAGTGCATCTATTTTGCCATGATCATCATTGTCATTAGGAATATGCCAAGCAAACATAATTCATTGTACCACCCCTATCTGCATTCTCATAAAACACCACATCTCTACTTGACAACAAAATGCTTGTCCACATGTACTACCTTCCTCTTCCTCACGCAACTTTCACACAGGAATACCTTCCCTCGACTCTTAACAGCCTTACGTCCATCAACCAGCAGTGAACTATACTGGCTACTTCATGCAGCAGCAACAACAGTCAGCTTCAGAGTCTCCTTCACACACTAGCAATAGTGCTTCTCTTTTCCACTGATCTGTGGCTCGATCTTTCCCTCAGCAATTGTGGCGGCTCTCCTTGGTATCTACCTCTCCAGAGAAGATGGAAGGATCGTTCTCTATTTTGTTATCCGCGTAGATTCAAATATCAGCGATCTTTGCAATTCTCATGGGCTCCTCCTCTTCGTGGGCAGTGCCTCTACCCAGTGACTTGTAGTCAGAAACCCACACACAGCTATGATAGTCTCCCTTCACCTAGAAATGACTTCTCTGGTCAATCCGGCTCCTTGGCCATGATAGTTAGGAAATAATTTACCTTCTCCTTCGCGCGACACTTCTCTAGATGACGTCTTCAATCTTGACAATGTCTGGGCACTACTCTCTTTTAAAACTGGCGATACACTAGACTCAGCCTCGTTTATATGTTGTCGAAGTACTTCAAACTCTCGATTGACTCGATGACAGAACCACTTGATATCAATCTTCTCGACAACGACAACGATTTTACAGTGATCTTTCTGTTCAGCGATTTCTCCTTTAGGTTGTGCAACCACTCTACAGTTTTGTTCGGTGCGTACAAGTGATAGAAGGGGATAAAAACAATAACACTGGTTCAATGCCGAGACCAACAAATATTTTTTGTTTCTTAAAGTCTCTTTCTCTTCTGCAGCGGCCTCACGCTCTCACTTGATCATTCATGGTAGATCCCTCTCTTGCAAACGTAGGTTGCACACTCTCATATGATAGACTCCTTCACGTGCACGAGTTACAACGCTGACACATATCCAATCTCACTCTTTCACGTGCATTGGTTACAACGTTGACAACCACACAATCGGGGCGCACCTCAGAGTTCGTTCTTCTCAGCGGTCTAACGATCTGACAATGCTCAAAGTCAACGTACGGGTTCTCTTTTACAAACTCATGCCCAATACACCTCTTCACCAGAACGCCTTCAACTCTGATACCAAATTAAATAATATAGCAATAAAATACAATAAATCTCTCTCAACTGCAATAAAATACAATAAATCTCTCTCAACTGCAAGTGAGATGGAGCTCACAAAACTTCAATTCAACAGAAAACAAACAATTACATTTATAGCTCTAAGACTCAACAACAGACCCAACTCCTTAATTTGGATCTCAAACCACTCAAAGATGAATTCTAATACAACAAATTAGTAACAATGCAGTGACAACTTTTTAATTTGACAACATTCTAGATGTGAATGCAGTGACAACTTTCTAATTTGACAACATTCTAGATGTCTTTATTTAGACATTATTCCAACAATCGCAAATTAGAAAGTTCTACTCCGGGTATTTAACAAACCGTTGCATTTCTTGTTCAGCGTTTTTGCCATAATTCATTTATCTTAAGACCATGAACATATTTCCATAACAAATCATGGAGTTGTTGATATTATTTTATATGTATTGGAAATCAAATGAATAGAAAACTAGCTAATTCCAACTAGTTTTGTATGCCCATGTGGAGAAGATGTCTCATGAATTTACTACAATTGCTGATTAGAACTTAACTAAGAAATAGGATTTTTTTTTTTAAAGAAAATCACCAAAATATATTGTTTAGGCAAAAAAAACTTGCCATGCATATCCTATAATGAAAATTTATAATTGTTTGATTGTTCATGTATGAGTATACATGCCCTACTCTTGAAAATTTGAATAAAATGTTTACACTTCGTCCACAATGAGAGCGGGTTCAAAATATGTAAATCTAAATAAATGTCCATGGACACCCTAAATTTTTAACAAACCGTTGCATTTCTTATTCAGCCTTTGCCATAATTCATTTATTTAAGACCATGAACATATTTCCATAACAAATCATGGAGTTGTTGATATTATTTTATATGTATCGGAATTCAAATGAATACAAAATTAGCTAATTTCAACTAGTTTTGTATGGCTATGTGGAAAAGATGTCTTGTGAATTTACTACAATTGCTGATTGGAACTTAATTAACAACAACTACTTTATAAAAGTGGTTGATATAAGTCGATCAACATCATTAGTTTGGAAATGTGAATATCAACCACTTTTATAAAGTGGTTGTTGCTAGTTGACGATCGGCATGCTTTGAAAACTACCATTAATATATGATTAATGTATTATTTAATTATTACATTAATATAATATATAATAAGAACTTATTAATGTAATACATTAATGTGTTATATTAATATATTAATTAATTAATATATTAATAATACATTAAATACATTATAAAAGTATTGATACACTAATTAATTAATACATTAATCTTAATGTATTTAATAATACATTATTACAATGTTGTAATGTATAAAGTAAACTACTAATACATTAATGTATAATGTAACATATTAAAATAGTAATGCATTAATTTAATGTATTAATACCTTAAAGTATACATTGACTCATACATTAATAATGTGATGTAAGATAACTGATATAGTAATATATTATTGTAATGTCTAAATTATCCTATTGATTGATACATTAATAATGTAATATATTAATCAATTTATACATAATATATTGTTAAATTATTAATACACTAATAAAGTAATACATTATTAATATAGTAATAATGTAGTCATATATATATTTAATATATATTTAAGGTATTTAGTAAAACATTATTAAATTAGTAATACATTAACAATACATTATTATAATGTAATGCATTAATTAATTAATTAATTAATACCTTCTTAAAATATTAATACATTAATAAAGTAATATAATAATAATAATAGATTAATAAAGTCATAATACATTTTAAAGTAATAATGTATTTTAATTAATAAATTTTAATACATTAATACATCATTAAATACATTAGCACATTGTATGTATTTAATACATTTTAAATGCATTAATATATTAACATTTTAAATAATGTTTTACTGTATTAACATTTTAATAATGTAGTCATATATAGACCTTAATGTATTTAGTAAAATATTATTAAAATGTTAATACATTAACAATACATTAGTACATTACTGCATAATTAATACATTAATAATACATAATTAAAGTAATAATTTATTAAAATATTAATACTTTAATAAATACATTATTAAAGTAGCAATACATTTTAATTAATATGTCATTAAATACACTAACACATTAAATACATTAATAAAGTATTAAAATACTAATAAAGTAATACCATGATAATACATTAATAAAGTAGTAATAGATTAACCTTAATGTATTTAGTAATACATTATTACATTGTAATGTATAAATTAAATAATTAATACATAAATTTATAATGTGATATATTAATTTATTAATAAATTGATACATAAATATATCATCGATTATTTTATTAATACATTCATACATTATTAAATCCATTAATAGATATTTTATTAAAATATTAATATCTTAATATAAATATAAATACCATAATAAAAATACCTTAATACCTTAAAGAGTAACTTAATAAATACATTAATAAAGTTTAATACATTACTATAATTTATAAAATAATTAATACATTATTAATGTAATACATTAATACTAACTAAGGTAATAATACATTAATAGAAATTTATTAAAATATTAATACATTAATAAATATATTTTTAAAATAGTAATACATTTTAATACATCATTACATACACTAACGCATTTAATACATTAAATCCATTAATAAATACATTACTACTGCTAGAACATTTAATACATTAAATCCATTAATAAATACATAAAGTAATACATTATTAAAGTATTAATACATTAATTGAAAATGACCATGATTGATTATGATTGATCATGACAATGGTTTGTTATGGTTGACCATGAGAATGACCACGACCATGGTAAAATTTGTTAGACCTTGCTATTCTTTGGGAAGGAAAGGAAGACTATGGTTGACATGGTTAATTATGGTTGACTATGACCTTGCTTGACCATGACCATGGATAATTATGGTTGACCATTGCCATGGTTAATTGTGGTTGACCTTGGATTACCATGATCATGGTTAATTATGGTTGATCATGACAATGGTTAACTTCTGTAGACCTTCACTATGGTTAACCTTGACTATGGATGATATTCACTACATGGTTGAACTTGGTTGACCATGACCATGATTGACTATGGTTTACCATGGTTAACAATGGATAACCATGTTTCACAATTGTTTTCCATAACTGACCATGAACATGGTTGACCAAGAATAAGGATGACATTCAAGTAGCGACATTTGGAATTGTTTATCAGATTATGACAACTTGATATTTGCGTCACATTGCGACAATGAGGCTATGTTCTTAACATTCTGATGATGAGGCTGTGTTTATCACATTGCGACAATATGGTTATTTTCGCCAGCTTGCGATGAAGGGGCTAAGTTCATCACATTGCGATGACAAGATATTTGCATCACATTATGATGACATGATATTTGCATCGCATTATGATGAGAGGGCTATGTTCATCACATTATAATAACAGAATATTGTTTTTACATATTGATGACAACGGGGCTATGTTCATCACATTGCGATGCCGAGATATTGTTTTTCACATATTGACGACAAAGGGATACTTTTTGTCACATATTGAGAACAACAAGGATATTGCGATGACGAGGCTATGTTCATTTAAGTAAAAAGTGGCTATGTGATGGACATAAATGACATTTGTGATGAACATAAATGTTGTATGTTTATCACATTATGATGATAGGACATTTATTTTAATGACAGAGCTATGTTCATCACATTGTGACGAAAGACATTTAAGTAAAAGGTGGTTATGTGATGAACACAAATGTCCTATGTGATGAACATAAATGTCATATGTTCATCACATTGCGACGAAAGGACATACATTTTAACGACAGGGTTGTGTTCATCACATTGCGACGACAAGACATCATTTGTCACATAATGATGATAGGATATTTGCATCACATTGGAATAATGAGGATATGTTCATCTCATTGTGACAATGAGGCTATGTTTGTCACATTGTGACGATGAACTAATGTTTGTCACATTGCGACAATATGGTTATGGCTAGCCATGGTTAGCTATGGACAACAATTGTCAAACATGGTTAACTATTGTCAACTATGGTCAACCACAACCAACCATGGTCATGGTCAACCAAGGTCAACCATAGTTATGTTCATCACATTGTGACAATATGGTTATCTTTGTCACATTGTATGTTCATCACATAAAGCTATGTTCATCACACTACGACAGTATGGTTATATTCTTCTCAAAGCGACAGCATGGCAATGTTCATCACAATGTGATGTTTGCATCACATTGTGATGATGAGGTTGTGTTTATCACATTGCGACAATATGGTTATTTTCGCCAACTTGCGATGAAGGGGCTAAGTTCATCACATTACAACGATAGGATATTTGCATCACATTATGATGACATGATATTTTCATCGCATTATGATGATAGGGCTATGTTCATCACATTGCAATAACAGAATATTGTTTGTCACATATTGATGACAACGGGGCTATGTTCATCACATTGCGACGCCGAGATATTGTTTTTCACATATTGACGATGAAGGGATACTTTTTGTCACATATTGAGAGCAACAAGGATATTGCGATGATCAGGCTATGCTCATTTAAGTAAAAAGTGGTTATGTGATGGACATAAATGTCGTATGTTCATCACATTGCGATGATAGGACATTTATTTCAATGACGGGGCTATGTTCATCACATTGTGACGAAAGAAATTTAAGTAAAAAGTGGCTATGTGATGAACACAAATGTCCTATGTGATGAACATAAATGTCATATGTTCATAACATTGTGACGAAAGGACATATATTTTAACGATAGGGTTGTGTTCATCACATTGTGATGACAAGACATTGTTTGTCACATAATGATGATAGGATATTTGCATCACATTGGAATAATGAGGATATGTTCATCTCATTGTGACAATGAAGCTATGAGGCTATGTTTGTGTTCATCTCATTGTGACAATGAGGCTATGAGGCTATGTTTGTGTTCATCTCATTGTGACAATGAGGCTATGTTTGTCACATTGTGGAAATATGGTTATGTGCATCACATTGTGACGATGAACTAATGTTTGTCACATTGCGACAATATGGTTATGGCTAGCCATGGTCAGCTATGGACAACAATTGTCAAACATGGTTAACTATTGTCAACTATGGTCAACCACAACCAACCATGGTCATGGTCAACCAAGGTCAACCATAGTTATGTTCGTCACATTGTGACAATATGGTTATCTTTTTCACATTGTATGTTCATCATATAAGGCTATGTTCATCACACTACGAAAGTATGGTTATGTTCTTCTCAAAGCGACGTCATGGCTATGTTCGTCACAATGTGATGTTTGCATCACATTGTGACGATGAGGCTATGTTCATCACATTGCAATGACAAGGCTATTTTCTTGGGACAACGAGACTATGTTCATCACATTGATATGAAATCATCTTGAACTTTGTAGATGATGAATTATACATGTTCTAAGGACATTGATAGCAATTATACTTGATGTATACTTGTTCTAACAATATTGATAGAAAATGATTTAATAATTTATACTTGTTATAAGAACAATGATAGAAAATCATGATGAGCTCCAAATTTATACTTTCAATTGGAAGAATTCCAACTTTTACTAAGGTAGGATAAATGTATTGCACCTAATTTCATGGCTATTATTACAAGTAGCTTCTAAATTTTCTGAATTTTTTCCATAATTCTTCATAAATACTAAACACCAAATGTCATGGTAGGTGGGGAAACACATGCTTCAAATTATTCTTTTTTGAGAAAATACAAAATTTCTAGTTTTACAATTGTTCTCGATATCCAAATAAGCTTTGAATCTATTAATTATTTTTTACATTTCATTATACTTAAATTGTAGTATGACAAAAATCAATTTCCAAATACTTATAAACTAAACTTCTTTCATATTACTATTACTAAAAATACAATTAAAATATATGAAATTTTTAGTTAATATCAATATTTTTTTAAAATAAGTATAAATTTGTGAATTACTTTGTTAAAAAGATAAAGAGAATGACTGATCTAAATGTTTAGAAGAATTTTAAGGAAATTAAATGTATTTATACATTTAAAAACACACTATTAGAACATAAAATTATGATTTAATCAACAATTATATTATCTAATTCCAATGATAATTACCAAAAAAAAATAAAACCTTAGAATACACCTTTACCTAACAATATGTAAATGAAAGAACCTATTAACCATATATAAAATCAATGAATTTAAAATCAAGATGTTTAATTTATTAAAACCCATTTTTTAAACATCCTACCTTTATTTCACCTTGTTCCTAATTCCATTTTTTAAACATCCTATCTATTAATATTGTAAATATGTCTATTTATATTTTCACCTTGTTTCTAATTCCGTGTATTTAATTCTAACGTAATAATCTATTAATATTGTAAGTACATCTATTAATATTGTAAGTACATCTATAGTTTAAATTATGTTCTAATAATAATACTGTGCCTTTTGATTGTACAGATAATTTTCTACAGCCTCAATGATTTGGTTTGAAGTCTGCATGAAATGAAATGAAATTAAAATGAAGATTTCTGTCCATCCATTTAAAATGAAGAATTTTGTCAATTTGCAACTTTTACACGACGGTTCATTTATATTACAATTTATATTACAGTTGATTTTAAAGGGTAGAGATTGCAGTGGTTGTTGGTGACCGCCTAAACTTTAGAAATCCATATCTATATTAAAGAAATCCACAACTATATGAAACTTAACCTAGTAATACAAAGCATTAGAAGAAAACATATTCAATACAACTCAATCTTCAATACAATGCAGTGCAAGCAAACTTATTCAATTCAACCTAATATTCAATATAACAAACATTTGTATAATTTAAAGTAATTGGAGAAATTCGCCTTAACACTTCGGGAACAGAAATCAGATCAAGTAAACCTAAGCGGTGGAAACATAATCATATTATTGAATTCGATAGAAGACTAACCGGCTGAAGAGGAAAAGAATGAAGAGGGAAAAACATGAACCTACAGCTCTTATCAATAACTAAGCAACAATGAATCGTTCTCGGTCATTTCCACAGTGGCTCCCATAGCTCCATAGGATCAACATCGTCTAAAACATGTGTGTCTTCACTCTCTAGCAGTGACCCATTATAACAGCGTGGATCGAAACCATCGTTAAGGAGGGTTAAGAGATTAGCATGTCACATACTAATGTTAGCCAGCTCTGTTTGTGTGGAAGCCATTTGGGATTGCAACTCTGCTATTTTATTCTGGAGATCATTGATTACGCCTACAGAGCCATATATAGGATCTTGAAATCTCTGGCTCGCTTCGTACACCATGTTGTTTACTACATCACCTCTCTGTTCCTCTGGAAGTTCCTGTAACACCGGAACGAATTATCACACCATAATCCCCATCACATATATAGATTCTACTAATTTGAAAGCTCAGAGATAGCAAATCAGTATACTCAGATGTGAACATACATTGCAAGTTCAATCAAACCTACAAAGCAATCGAACACTAAATTTGTCCCTAACACAGTAAATCAATCAAACAAACCTATAGTGATTTGATAACATGCCCATTTACGAACAGTCTGTGTACCAACAAGAATTTTTTGGGGTTATCCTGTGGGAAATAAGGCGCGAGCACGCAGCTCTGTGAACATTTCTTTCTGCGCTGTAATGAGACGGAACACATGCCCCCAATATAAAACGTATGTGGTAATAACTGGAACATGTGCCCTCAATACAAAATGTCTGTGGCAATATGAAACCTTTCACTACATTAGGTTGATAAATGTTAAAAAGTAAACATGTCAACGGATGCTTTGATAAATGCAAGAAAGTTATGAACAATAAATCTGACCCATTGATTTTGGAGGACGACTAAGAGTATGCCAACATCTTCAATGCATAGCCATCAAATTAAGGTTTAAGGTTAAATAAGGTTAAAATATCATTAATTGTGCCCATTGTCAATAGGTGTATGTCTTTCGACGTAACTAAGAAATATGCATTTTTGTAAGAAAATCACCAAAAAATTTATTATTTAGGCCATAAATCTTGCCATGCATATCCTATAATGAAAATTTGTAATTGTTTGATTGTTCATGTATGAGTATACATGCCCTACTCTACACTTCTTCCACAATTAAATCGAGTTCAAAATATGTGAATCTAAATTAATGTCAATGGACACCCTAAATTTAGGCAGTGACAACTCCTTTATGTGCATGTTGTTAGAGATATTGCTTACAATACTAGAGGTTTGGTTTGTTGAAGGTTACATTGAGATATTTTCTCAACAACAATCTTAACAATCTTTAAAATTAGAAGAAGTTAAATATGAGAACTATCTTGTTAATGTATTTATATTGAGCATTAAGTAATGAAAAATATTGTAATGTTTTGTGTGCAATGTGTTTTTTAACTTGGTATAAGAAACAATATGTGAGAGTAGAATATAGTTAGATATATGTGTTTTTGTGTGTAGTGTTTTTTTGTGTGTGGATTTATCTCTTAGTTAAGAGAAGCCCGAGTGTGTAAGAAAATAACGCCATTCTCGTGCTCGAGCTCAACGAATCGTTTCTCTGGATCACCTGTGAAGAGATGTTGCCGCAGACTTGTCTCAAGGAGCAGAGGAATTGTTGAGTTGTGCTTTCTGTGTCTTTCTGCGTGTTCAAGATTTTAAAATTCCCCGTGAGAAAGAGTTTCATCTACTTTCATGAAAGAGTCACTCTTGCCTATGTGAAAGAATCTTGAGGGGACAAGGTCACGGGTTCCAAGAACGTGTTGAATTCCATTGAAACAATCGCTGCTGGTAAGGACGAGTTGATGTTAATGTGGAAAGGCCATCATGCTCTTGTTTCTCACAATGCCTGGCCTGGATTGACTCATGAAGGGACTGGTAGTCATTATTATTTGTAGACTTAGTGTATTGTGGGTTTGTTGCGTGGAGTTGTTTTCTCCATGGAGTTTAGATATTGCAGATCTATTGAGTGGTGTACAAATATGTGGTGAAAGTGTGTTATGTTTTGTATATTTATTATTTTGTGATTGTGTTTGTGTAAAAAGTTCACTTGTATGATTAACTTTTGGATATGTTCGGTATTTATAGTACTCTCCTAGATAAATGTCATATTCAACGAGCTATGTGTTCGACATATGGAAGTATTTCCATAGAATGGTTCAGTTACTTGGCTGCTAGTCTGGAAAACTCAACGAGCTATGTACTTTGTCAGAATAAAGTATGTCAACATTGTTAATCATTACAATTTCATCAATGATGGTAAGAAGCTTTGTTATCTTAAATGAGTTGAAAGGGAAGCTCGAAGTTGTGGAGAAGAAAGAGCGTATACCAAAAGATTTTAAAGTGGATATGAGTGTTAATGAAGACCATATCAAGACAAATATCTATGTTAAAATTTGAGTATTTTAATTATGATCTGATATTTGTAATGTAAGAAATACGGGAGAGTGTTAGAGATATTGCTTACAATAATAGAGTTGGTTTAGTTTGTTGAAAGTTGTTGAGATATTCTCTCAACAACAATCCTTAAAATTAGAAGAAGTTAGATCTGAGAACTATCTTGTTAATGTATTTATATTGAACATTACTTAATGAAAAATAGTGTGAAGTTTTGTGTGCAATTTATTTTTTTACTCATGTCCATTCTTACGAGGGTTGCTCACACTAGGATCGAGCTTCTCACCTCCTCCACTTGTTGGAAGGATATATTTGCAAAAATAATACTTATGTAGTCAAGTTTAAAGTGAAACATGCAATCATATAATACATATTATTTCCACCATTTTTCATTTCAATTTTTTGATGAGTATCTTATGACAAGATATTGTGAAAAAAATTCACTTTATTCCATAGTAACAAGATAGTGTGAAAAACTTCCACTTTATTCGATATTAACAAGCTACTCTATTTCTTTGAAGTATGAGAGAAAAATCCTCAGTTTAACAGTTTACAAGTCTTCTTAAACAAACTTCTTTGAACAACCTCATCTTGATTTGAGTCTAATCTTTAGCACCTTACAATATAAAAAACCACTCAAATAAAAAAACTTATCATAAATTTCCTAAGTCTAAATATTAAGAAGTTGCTCTATTTTTTTTTAAGTATGAGAGAAAAATTCTCAATTTAACCAAGATTACAAGTCTTCTTGAACAAACTTCTTTAAACAACCTCATATTGATTTTAGTCTAATCTTTCTCCCTTACAATATCAAAAACCGCTCAAATAACAAAACTTATCATAAATTTCCTAAGTCTATATAAAATTTACAGTTATAATAATTAGCATGTATCAATTGACAAATTATACTATATAAGATTTATAGTTATAATAATTAACATGTAGCATTATCATAAGTTTCCTAAGTCTATATAAGATTTATAGTTATAATAATTAGCATGTAGCAATTGACAAAATTATGCTATATACAATTTATCAATTGACAAATTATGCTATTCAAGAGATAATGTATTCATCTTTCTGTTCTCTCAAGATCAAAAGCTCACAGGTTCTAATATCAAATGTTAGAAAAACAAAACATGGACTTGATCCCTGTATCCCATGGTTCGGTTCCACACAGTGGATATTATGCCTGGCATTCTATAGAACATGGACTTGATCCCCATATGAAACATGCAATGAGATAAGTGTTTCGATCCAATGTACTTACATTGGACTCAAACCGCGCACTAAATGAATCTGATAGAATAGTTGGGTATGGCAGAGAGGTACCGCCATTACCTAAATTGGTTTATAAGCCATCTCTTTACTGTAAACAAGTTTTTTTTCTTTAATTTTTGTCTTAGATAAATATAGGGCTTGAAGAATACAAATGGTGGCAATTCTGTGCATAAGATCGTCCCGGAAATGCAAGGTTTTATCACTGTTAAATCTAAGTTACATATGTGTGTTGTGCACTGGGAAAAGAAATACCATACGTCCCAGCCATTTCACAGCGATCCATACCAATTAACACAAAAATTATGAGTTGGAGGCGGTTGTTGCCCTTTTCCTTCCGGATTATACGATGTTCTACAGTCATCTAATGCTTCAAATGTATGTGGCTTACTCAATTTCGCCCAGTATTTCACCAATATAATAACAACATTTTTCTTTTTAAAATATATACATCAAAACCATTACAATAATATTATTTTTATTTTTCTGAGCATGCCTATGTTTTACATCGTTTCCCGGTAGTCAATTATTGAATCTCCCTTAGTGTTTTACCTTTTGAATGAGTCCCTTCGCGTTTTGAGTGTAGAATCCCCCTTCAATCTGATTTCCGTACTATCTATTTAATTTACACTTTTGGAACTAATTTTCTTCAAATTTATCAGGGTTTTCCAAACAAATTAAAGGAATAATGAGTATGGAAAACATATAAAAATATATATTACTTATGAGGAATGGAACTAAATTCTCAGGTGTTTGTTCAATGGACATATCATTTTGTTATGTTCCAGGAAATCAATTTCTTTCAATCAAATTAATTATTTCAAAAGCAAATCAATTTCTTTCAATCAAATTAATTATACTTGAAAAAGAGAATGAAATGAAGCCAGATTCTTTTAAGCGAGGAAGCACCTAGAGAAAAGCCATGTTACACTTTATTAAATCAATGAGTACAATATATAGGGTGATATTTCGTTTAGACGAACCAACCTCAACTAAATCCTAAATAAACACTTTATTAAATCAATGAGGAGTACAATATATAGGGTGATATTCCGTTTAGACGAACCAACCTCAACTAAATCCTAGCAACTAATCTCCATTATTTCTAAGTCTCCCTTTTAATGGAGAAATGGATTGTCTATGATACAAATTCCTAACATAACATGTCTGCTAGTAGGAGTCTCAGCTAGACTTACAACTTGACTTTAACAATTTTATTTTGACCTTTCTTGTTGTCAGATACTGATGGAGATGGAGCTTCTTCCTTGGCTTCATGCTCCAAATATGTTTCATCTTGACTCTGTTATGCTTCAGTGTCCTCTTGGCTTTGTTCTTCTCCATTTTAGAGGCTGACTATTCTTTGTCCTCAACACTTCTGCAGGTTCTTGGAAGCCTTTGTCTTTAATGCTTGCAAATTCTTCCAACTTCTCATAAGTGGGTTGCTTCCCTTTAAATCTCTTTCTCAATGGACTCTTGCAACATCAATTCATAATAATACTTGATTTCTTCTATGCTCCACACCATAAAAATTGACTCAATATTTTCTTCATCAATATCTTCATTTTCTTCCATGTTTTCTTCATAAATATTTACTATTGAAAATGAAGTGTTGTCTTGTAAACCTGCACACTCAAAAGCATTGTTACAATCATATGAAAAATCATAGGAAGAACCATATTGGTTCTTTTCATTTTTCTCTTCTAAGAGAGCTTTCCTTTCTTTGTCTTTCTTCCTTGCCTCTGATGTTGCATAATAATCTTCATTTTTAGCTTCAACTGCTATCACAACTGGTTGTTTCATGTCTTCAACCTCTTTACCAGGCTCTATTAGATTGTCTTTCACTTGGTTTGTGTATGAAAATTATCTTTTCTTCTCACCAAACAATAGTTCATCAATAAGATGTTTCTCATGCAACAAAATTGACCACTCTTCATGAGATAAATAGTTTTCATCAAATTTGACTAAATTTACCAAAGATTCACAAAGGGGTTCATCAACAGTTACACATTCATCTCCATCATCAATCTCATTTGAATTCACCAAATCACTAAATATTGTTTCATATGGAATTTCCTTACTATGACATGTGACTTTAACACACTTTCTTCAATAATCATCGTGATTTCAATGCTACCATTTTCAGTCACTAGTTACAAATATTTCAACACTATCATCATTTTCAACAACAATGTAGTCATGAACTTCAACATTCTCACTCCACTTCTTCATTTCAAGAATATCCCAAAATATTTTTGCACTAGGTATTTCACCAAATTCACGCAAAATACTAGACAAAATGTTTTCATCCACTACTGATATAATAAGATGTAATGTTATTGCACCTCTTCTCTTATCATAGAAATTGACACAACCTTCATGATCATAATGCAATAAATCTACTAACCATAGTAATTTTTTCATTTCAGTTGCCAAGGTTCATAATTTATACCTGAGAAGAATGACAAATTTGGCATTAATATTTTATATACTTCATCTAATTCTTCATTGATTTCTTCATGGTCTTCATTGATCTGGTCCAACACTACGTTTTGATCCTCAAGCATGGTTTCTTCATCTGCAACTAGAAACACATCATACTGATATGCAAAATACAACGACTCTTCTTATTGATTCTTTCTCCTCATATGTTTCAGCTCTCTCCCAAGCTATCTAATTTTCCTTTGCTTAGCCATGGTGCATTCTCCTTTTATCTTTTTCCTTCTCTTTCTTAGATTGGAGGCAGTGTGAGTCCAACGGAATGGGCACGTACACTTCACTTCGCTATAACACCTCCATGCAATAAACCGTTTCCCTTTGTCTGCACCATGATAAGTACATGAACTTTGTATGCATCTTCATTCCATTGTAGAGCTTAGCAATAAATTAGAGTGCTCCTATCAAAACCATGTACACTCTCTGCAATCTACTCAGGTCTACTAGTGGCAGCAACAGATCGATTCTTCATTGGAAACGACGACAACAACAATGACTTTACTTTTCACAGATCTGGATCTTAGCCTCCTCTCACCACTGACATAAAAGTTCACTTCAGGTTCACTAACAATTGATTCTCTATACAAACTGGCTCAACAATAGCAACGATCATGTCTCTCCTCGTGCACAGATTCATGTCAATGATGCTTCCTTTTGCAAGTTTTAAACAACAATAAATTCTCACTCAGATTTCTTCAAAATTATTTCTCGCCAGGTCTAGGGATGCATTACTCATCCTTCAACTCGAATATGATCAATTTCACCTTGCATCTGGTAACTTTCCTCCACACAAATTTCTCTTCCTCTGCACGAATAGGCGACTATCTTCAGCCTACAACTCCTCGACTCTTCTTCCCTTTAACGTTTATGTGTTGGCCCACACTTCATCATGTGTGCCAAACTTTGTAGTGAGCTCTTGTGTGCCAAACTTTGCACAGCGATTGAAATCCATTATATATGACAACAATGATATATATGACATCTGTTATATATGACAACAATGATTGTAAATGATATCCATTACCCGATGATATATATGACAATAGTGTTCTTGCCAGGATGCAATGAATTGAAGTGAAGAGCAGCGATATAGAAATTGAGTGAATTGAAGAGAAGTATACTGCTTCCTTCGACGAATTCTTTGTTTACGGGCAGTGATTTCGAGTGATTTTTAGCAGTGAAGAATGTGTAGGGTGTGAGCGGAAATATTTCATCTGTCAAGATTTCCTGAGATGTGGCGATGATGTTGTCACCATTCTCCTATCACAATTTTTTTCTAGCGTTCATCATCGTCTCCTTCATGGACGCCTTCTCATTCGTATGCACATTTATATTATTGTAAATAGTGCCCCCGACCACATTCTTCTGGGATGACCATGACCACGACATCCTCTTATTAATCAACTATTGGGACCTCGACCATGTTGACGATTGCCTGATTACAAGCCCTACGTCCATAGGCAATGGTTGCAACACCGCTGCCAACAAAGACTTATCAAAGGTGTATTGGCTAGAGAGAGCAATAAATTCATATCACTGGCATTTTACAGAGGAAATTGTCCACTAGCATACTCGACAGAATGAAATGGAGCGGGTTTCTCTCACGTGAGGCAACAACTCGAAAATTCAAGATCCATAGAGACAATAATATAGATCTCTTGCTTCCTCTTTTCAAGGTGTTTGAGAGAATTATACATCTAAATATAAATTGAGTAAGAACTGAAAAAACAAAATAAAAGAAGAATAAACAGTAATACAAGAATAATATCAGAAGAATGTTGGGAAATGAACGCACTTGTGTTGATTCCATATTAACTGTATAAATACTATAAATTGACATTTTTATGGTTGAGAAATGGGTGTAACTATAAACCGTTTCACTAACTAATTGCATTAATGAGATTACAATTCCTAACACTCCCTCTTAATCTCGAGGATTACATTATTAATAATGCCTAAACTTTGATGTTGAAATTGAAAAACATCTCTTCCCAAAGGTTTAGTGAAGATATCAACTAGTTGAGCTTTAGAACCACAAAATTTGAGAAAAATGTCACCATTTTTTACGAATTCACGAATGAAGTGAAATCGAGTATCGATGTGTTTTATTTTCTAATGAAACACATTATTCTTCGACAAGGAAATGATTTAGTTATTGTCACAAAAAATCGAAATAGGTTATTTTGCCGTATATCCAAAATCCATCAAAATCATTTTAAGCCAAACTGCATGGCATGATGTTATTGTTTCCGCTACATATTCCTCTTATGTAGAAGATATATAAACTATGGGTTGCTTCTTAGATGCCCATGAAATCAAATTCTTTCCAAAAAGAAAAGCATAGCCTGAAGTGTTTTTTTTGTCGTCAATACTTCCTGCATAATCATTGTCGGTATAACTTGTAAGCATACTGTCTGTTGAAGTTGTGTACCACAAACCATAAGTGGTTGTACCTGGAATGTATCTTAATATCCTCTTACCAACTTTCCAACGAGAATACTTAGGATATTCCATAAACTTGGAAATGTAACTTGCTACATATGTTATGTCACGTCTTGTAGTAGTAAGATACATAAGACTACCAACAAGTTGTTTATACAATGTGGAACTTATTATTGATCCCAAATATTCCTTGCTTGATTTAGTGCCAAGAGAAATAGATTAGAGGAGTGTCAGCAGGCTTACACTTTTCCATCTTAAATTTTTTCAAAACATCCGCTACGTATTTTTGTTGACCAATAAATATACCATGATCAGATTGGTCTACTTCAATGCCTAAGAAATACTTCATTAATCCAATATCTTTCATTTCAAACTCATTTTTCATGGTTGATCTAAATGCATCTAACATTATGTTTCCTATGTAGATCATGTCATCAACATAAAGACATAAGATGAGAATATTATCCTGCTGATTTACCTTGATAAGAAAAGTAGGCTCATTTTTGCTCCTACTGAAACCATCTTTGAGTAAATAATGATCAATCCTACTATACCAAGCTCACGGAGCTTGCTTCAAACTGTACAAGGATTTCTTTAATTTGTACACTCGATGCTCTTTTGTTTTAACTTCAAATCCAGGTGGTTGATGAACATACACTTCTTCATTTAACACTCCATTCAAGAAGGCGGACCTAACATCTATTTGATAAATAGACCACTTATTTTGTGCTGCAATGGCCAAAACAAATCGAACAGTATCTGATCTTGCTACAAGTGTGAAAGTTTCACCATAATCAATGCCAGGTTGTTGTGAAAAACCTCTGGCAACTAACCTTGTGTTGTGTTTCTCAATCTCACCTTTTTCATTCAGTTTAGTTTTATAAACCCATTTGACACTTATAACATTTTTGTCTGCAGGTAGATCAACTAAATCCCATGTATTGTTTCTTTCAATAGATTCTATTTCATTATTCATTGCATCTACCCATACTTTTTTCTTTGCAGCTTCATCAAAACAAGTAGGTTGACATGAGAAAAATGCAAACTGTACTACATTATCATCTTGGTCATATATATCACGCAAACTTCTCACTCTTTGATGATTATGGTCAGAATCTGAATCACTATGAGATGAAGATGAATCAGTATGAGATAAAGAATCATTACAAGACGAAGAACTACTTTCATTTTGAAATTGCAATCTTGGAAGACGTGTTATTGATTCTTGATATTCATCTTTCTTTGTAGGTGCTTGATGTTCATCTAACTCAAGAGAAGGATTGTGAGAAGTATTGTTTTCCATTTCATCCCATGATTTATCTTCCATAAACTTAACATCTCTACTTACTAGAAATTTCTTAGTAATAGGATTGTATAATCTATATGCTTCCGACTGTTCACTATAGCCAATAAAAATGTACTTCTCACTTCTATCATAAAGCTTTTTTCTTAGCTCTTCAGGAACATGAGCAAAAGCAACACAACCAAAAATTTTGAAATGAGAAACATTTACCTTAGATCCACTCCATTTTTCTTCAGGTACTTTACCTTGAACATTGGAAGTTGGTGATCTGTTAAGTATGTAAATTGAACATGCAACTGCTTCAGCCCAGTAATTTTTGGACATTTTTCTTGCTGTAAGTAAACTCCTAGCCACGTTCATGATGGTGCGATTCTTTCTCTTTCGCACTCCATTTTGTTGTGGACTATATATGGTAGTCGTTTGCTTTTTAATACCATGATGTTTACAAAAATCAACAAACTCTCTTGAGTCATATTCACCTCCTCCATCAGATCTCAAAACTTTGACAAATATGCCACTTTGTTTCTTTGCTTCAGCCCTAAATTATTTGAATCAATTGAAAGTCTCGGATTTGTTTTTGAAAAAATAAACCCAAACTTTCCTGCTACAATCATCAATAAATGTTAGAAATAAAAACTTCCACCAATCGAATAATTTTGCATAGGTCCACATAAGTCTATGTGAACTAACTCTAAGCACTCTTTGGCTCTATAAGAGGATGATGGAAAACTATCTCGATGGTGTTTTCCTACTATGCAACTTTCACAAGAAGGAATCTCATTAATTGAAGGAGGCAATCCTGTCACCATAGACTATCTTTGTAACAAACTCATACTTTTGACTGGTAAATGACCATAATGATAATGCCATAACTCAGTTTCAATCACATTAGAAATATTACATGCATACATCTTCCCACTTCTCATTTCTAAGGGAAACAATATGTTCTTTTTCATAGGGATTTTCGCAACAAGTCTTTCAGTTTGTTTAAGAATTGTGCAAATGTTGTTGTGGAAATTGACATCATAACCATGCGCCATTAATTTCCCTATACTCAACAAATTGTGTTTGATATTTGGTACATAGTAAACATCAGGAATATTTTTCACTTCACCCTTCTTTGTTAGAACTGACACAACACCTTTTCCTAATGCTTTGATCGAATGATCATCGCCCAAACTAATTGTAGTAATAAGAGATGTATCAAGATTAGAAAGTAAATCATTGTGACCAGTCATATGATTGCTACATCCACTATCTAGCAACCAAACATCTTTGTCAAGAATTTGCTAAGATACTTGACATGAAAGAAACAGAGTATCAGATGTTTCACTTTCTGTGACATTAGCTTTATTTTTAAACTGCAACTTACGACATTCAGATATATGATGACCCAACTTTTTACAATAACAACATTGGATAATTGATTTACTTCTCCATCTCTGACCACGATCTTGTGAAGACGATCTTGACTGCTCTGACTGATCTTTTGTTTGTTCAGGTTTATCTCTTGTTTGAGAACGTCCTCTACCACATCCATGAAAACCTCTGCCTCTGCCTCTGTCCATGGACACTTTAGTCTGAAATGCATGTTCTAAAGTACCAAGATCCAAGGTCATCCTTGCTTCAGGAGATAACAATGAACCAATCAGTTCTTTTATAGAAAAATTAGTTAGATCTTTTGACTCAAGAAGAGTAGTAACTACCATTTCAAATTTTTTAGGTAAACTTCTAAGAACTTTTTCAACAACTCTTTGGTCTGTGAGTTCTTCGTCACCATTCTAAGTCGATTAATAATACCCATCACTTTAGTTATAAACTGATCAACACTTTTTGATTCACTCATCTAGAGGGTTTCAAATTGAGTTCTAAGAGTTTGAAGTCTCAGAGTTTTCACTTTATCATTACCCTTATAAGCTAACTTAAGAATATCACATGATTCTTTAGCAGTCTTGGCACCAATAATTTTAGGAAATATAGAATCATCTAATGAAATAAAAATATATGATTTGGCTTTTTCTTCTTTTTGCTTAAGTTCTTATAATGTTTTTCTTTGTACGACAGTGATAGCTGCAACAACATTTGCATCAGGTTCTATGAACCCTATTTCAACACAATCCCTACATCCCTGACCTTGCAAAATGGCTTTCACCTTCTCACTCCAAAAATCATAATTGGAACCAACTAGAGTTGGTTCTTGAATTAACCAACAACTAGACATTTTTCTAATGCCACAATTTTTTTTATATATAACTCCAAATGAATTTTCAGATTTCAATGAAACTTTAAATAAACTCCAAATTTTATAAATAGTCTTCAGCAAAATCCAGAGTAAATAAAAATGTAAGGAAATTACAAGCCTGTAATTTTCAGCCACGCCCTCTTCCAGTGCGGCAGTGACTCTTCTCCAAACCAACGGTAGCACTATGGCACTTCTTCAAACTGACGGGCAGCTCTTCTCCAAACCGGTGACAACTCTATGGCACTTCTTCAAACTAGCTGGCAAATTCTTCAAACTCGCTGAGAATCTTCAAACTGGCAGGCAGCAACAGTCACAGCGTTTTGAAATTCTTCAAACTAGCTGAGATCCTTCAAACTGGTAGGCAGCAACAGTCACAGCGTTCTGAAATTCTTCTCTATTCTTCACTGTGGAAGAAAAACGCGGAAGCAAGGCTAACAGGAAGCACAAGAGAACAGCAATAGGAATCGCCTTCTCCCAACTTATTGTTATGATACCATGAAAACAAAAATAAAAGAAGAATAAACAGAAATACAGGAAGGATATCAGAAGGAAAATGAACGCACTTGTGTTGATTCCATATTCAATTTATAAATACTATAAATTGACAGTTTTATGGTTGAAAAACTCGTGTAACTGTAAACCGTTTCACTAACTAATTGCATTAACGAGATTACAATTCCTAACAAGAACGATATGAAGTGGAATTAGAATGCAGCGATTTGAGTGATTTCCAACGGCTATCTGAAGAAGCAGCTATCTGCCCTCACAATCTCCCAGCGGCTCTCATCAACAGCGATCTCAGCAGCAGATACACAAAGATACGCGGAAGGCTCAGTACCCCACAAGCAGGGTTTGTCGTCCCTTCTCCGAGTTCGAGGACCAGGTGGACGGAAGAGCGATCTGGACAGATAGGCAGAGGGGAATTTACGTGCACACTCCACAAGAGAGGTGTTGACGTTTAGATGCAGAATTTCCAAGGAGAGATTCTCCAAGGCATTAACGATCTTCAAAATTTGGCCGGGTATCTTATGCGATAGGGTTTTCAGGAGAGCTTTTGAGCCTGCAATCTTGACTTCCACGTCTGCCACAGCAGATTTGTAATTTGCAATCAGCTCTTTTACGGTCTCGAAGTGCTCCAAAGGAAATCGTTCTCGAAGTGCAATCAAAATGAGCAGGTAAGATCCGCCTCCAACAGTAGCAGCGATCCGCCTTCTAAGTATTATTTCAACAATGGTTTCAAATTAATAAATGCTAATTTTGTGTTTATTTTTTCATATTTACTTAATAAATTACAATGCTGTGTTAAGAGTGTCTCTTTTTACACATTTACTTAATAAATTACAAAATTACACTGCTGAGTTAAGAGTTGATTGCCAATTTTAGATGATTAGCAAAGATTTGTGATTAAATTAATGATGGAATATGTGAAGTGTGAACCTTGTCATGGTCTCCGGCAAGTGTTTCAATTAGGTAAGGCCATGCTAAGTTGGGGAGGCGTTTCAGATTTCATCTCCCAGATGAAGTAAACATGAGGAGCGACTCCAATTGTATCCAGGAGACAGTGGACATTGGAGCTTGGGAGTGCAATTAAAATGCACTAGCATTTGAAAGCGAGCTATACAGATCACTGGCTTGCTAAGGTTACCATAACAAATTACGCCACCTAATTGAACTATACAGACTGGAATCTTGTAATGCAACATCCCAGTTTCTGCAGCGTGGTTCACGTTTTCAGCTTCAATAACACGGGACTGAATCAAATTAATAACCTTACAGGTGATTGAATATGTTACATACTATAATTTGGGTAAAGTGATTTCATACATGAAATGATTTGAGTAGTTGTATTTTTTTTTGCAGCGTGCTATAATTGTCATTCAATGAATGCATGCACAGATGATAGTACAGTGATGTTTTGTGGAATGAAGAATTGCAATAACTTGCTTCTGCGGGCTGTCCCGATGGCCAGCGTACATGATATTCTACTGAAGAAAATCAAAGGTGAATTTTCGTTCCAAAATGGATGGCCTTTTCCTCGTGTGTGTACTTCACTGGTGACGAATGCTTCCTGCCAGAACCCGGTGTATACCCTTGGCTTCAGTTAATCGGTCCCTCATAGGATTGCAAAACCTCCCATCGTAAAAGCTCAAAATGTAATGGATCACTGACAAAGGCAATGCAGATATTCCGTAACTCTAGTGACAGATTTGAGAGGAAAGTGAGGTAAGTGATGTCAGATTCAAAAACAAATAAAATATACCACGCAAACAAACACGGTGAGGCTATGCTCACTTCTTGATATTAAACGAAGACGGATTACATCCTTATATAGGAAAAGACTCTCGTGAGTCGACTACATGCAAACCATAAGACAACTAGACAACTGACTATGAAGTGACTCTTCTAACTGGTGCTTACAACCTGCGCTTATTACTGGTGCTAACAATTAGATAACATCTCCATTACTTCCAAGTCTCCCCCTTAATGGAGAATGGATTGACTTCTACACTTAACATCTCCCTAAACAGTTCAAACTTAATTTTTCCAAGAGGCTTAGTGAAAATATCAGCAGTATTTTCACTAGTATTGCAATAGACAAGATTTATTTCATTTGACTGTAACTTTTCTCAAACAAAGTGATACTGAGCTTCAACATGCTTTGTCCTTGCATGAAAAATCGGATTCTTCGCAATATTGATTGAACTTTGATTGTCACATCTGATCATCGTAGGTTCCTTTCGCTCTTCTCCAACATCTTGAAGAAGTCTTCGTAACCAAACAACTTCACAAGTTGCTGCACACAAGGCTTTATATTCTGCTTCGGTAGAGGACAAAGATACAGTAGGCTGCTTCTTACTGCTCCATGAAACAACCTCGGATCCAATGCTGAATGCATATCCAGTGGTTGATCTTCGATCATCTATATTTCCAGCCCAATCAGAATTTGAATAACTTGTTATCTCAACATCAGATGCATCAGTATATTTAATACCATAATCAAGCGTACCTTTTAGATACCTGAGTACTGCTTTTGTTGCATTCCAATGGATTTCATGAGGTTTCGCCATGAACTAACTTAACACACTCACAGAATATGAAATATCAGGTCTGGTTGTGGTGAGATAATTCAGACTACCCACCATCTGTCTATACACAGTACCATTCACCTCCTTCGAACCATCATCACAAGACAGTTTCACATTCTGTTGCATGGGAACAGTAGAAGACTTACACTGATCCATCTTAAACCTCTTAAGTATTTCTCTGATATACTTACTCTGACAAACA
>JASDQU010014299.1:83894-100130 GCA_032191745.1 Picea mariana
TTTCTCTCTTTTTCAAGGCATTGAGTACTTATTCTGAGGTTTTTCTATGCTATATTGATATTTGGTTCTTAACAGTTACGCATTAGATCCAAGACGAAAAGGTAGGCTCGTTCCTTCTTTTATTCTGTCAGCAAGTGATTCCCTTTCTTTGTGAATTTGGTTTTGGTTTCATTTTGCGCTAATTGTTGTTGTTGTAGCTCTTGGTTTCGACTCCATTGGTTGTTGTATTGTTGTCCTCGTTTGGATAAGAAATTACTAAGAAAAATTTAAACCCTTGATTTTTGGGGTTTTTTTTAGCAAGATTTGTGCTGAGAACTTAACTCTCGCATGTTACATTCCTTTTAGTGTGTTCCTTTGTTTTATTTTTCGTTTGTTTGAGATAAGTGCACACTGTGGAGATCTTATGGTTTCTGTTTGCAAACCTTGGATACAGTCATTTTTGTCCTACGAGCATATGTTATTTGCAATTCTCATTTCATGTTGCCTTATTTGTACGTAGACATAGCACAAGATTATACACGCAAATAATAATTTATATTACCGTACCTTTCTGCAAAATTACAACACAATTGGATTCAGATCCAACTTATTGTTGTTTTAAATGAGTTGAAAGGGAAGCTCGAAGTTGTGGAGAAGAAAGAACGTACACCGGAAGATTTTAGAGTGGATAGAAGTGTTGATGAAGACCATATCAAGAAAAATATCTATGTTGAAATTTGAGTATTGTAATTATAATATAATATTTCTATTGTAAGCATTATTCCAACACCCTCCCATAATGCTTACATTACAAATATTATATCATAATTACAATACTCAAATTTCAACATAAATATTTGTCTTGATATGGTTTTCATCAACACTTCTATCCACTCAAATCTTCAGTACAGGATCTTTTTTCTCCACAACTTCGAGCTTCCCTTTCAATTCATTTAAAACAACAACTTTTGACCATTATTGACGAATTTGAAGAATTGATGCTTCTCAACCTCGTGAAGGACAATCTGATACTGAATTA
The DNA here is from genome assembly GCA_032191745.1 of Picea mariana. Classification (NCBI taxonomy): domain Eukaryota; kingdom Viridiplantae; phylum Streptophyta; class Pinopsida; order Pinales; family Pinaceae; genus Picea; species Picea mariana. The sequence goes on from JASDQU010014299.1 coordinate 84,913, forward strand.
TCCTATGGATACACTACCATCTTCAATCATACAACTAACCTTCTTTGAACACGAGAATAGTATATCATTGATGCTCTTGAAGCACCGAAGTACAACAAATCCCACCAACATTTTACAGAATGTAAACATAATCGAATTAATGATCTGCTTTCTCGACACCAAAGAAGTAAAAAACCACTAATTTAAATCAGGCTACTCTGATTGAAATACATGGCTCCTTTACTTCCACCCATGGAAAATAAAAGACGAACGACCAGGGAATATCTAGACAACAATATTGACCCTTATGCTCCAAGCTAGCACGTAGAGCGTAAAAGCTCAAAACGTGTTCTAATTGGCATCTATTTATGAACACCCCTTCATAACTTGAAATTCACGTTCACCATATTTTAATTAGGAATTACAAATGCTACTAGATTGAGGAATAACAATTATAGTTTGGAGTGAATGAAGCAGCTTCTTTGTTTGGTACAAGCCTCGACCCAGTTTCTATTGCTCCATATGTTGTATCCTCCTACGTTGCAGCAGCAGATTTTATCACAATTATGCTCAGCAAATTCATGGTGACTCCTCCATGCAGTCAGCGATTCTGCCAACGGCAACTTCTTCCCTCTCGTGACAATGACGGCTCCAACGATCTCTCACCACAAAAAACACCACTCCCACAGGCTATGATACAAAGATTAACACTGCTAAAATTGCATGATCACAACCCCTCTAGTGAGAGACTTAGGGACTTGCTCTGATATCAAATTGAATAATTTGTAAGTAGACATAGTATAGGATTATACACACAAATAATAATTTATATCGTCTTATTTTTTTTGCACAATTACAATACAATTATATAGTTGGATTCAGATTCCACTTATTCTAAACATATAGAGAGGTTGAAAAAATTTCTCAACAATCTCCAACAAATTCAAACCAATACCAATTCTATTGTAAACATTATTCTAATTCACTGAGCTTAGAGAAAAATAACTTGAAGTAGTTGTTTTGTTGGCTTGATTTTGGTCATTTGGTTATAATTTAAATGATGAGTTGTTTTCAGCTCGAATTATGAAGACCTTTTGGAAGTCCTTTCTTTGTCTACTTATAACCAACAGATTTTGAGATACTTTTGCATTTCCAAGTTATTATCTACATCTATGTTGAATGATTTGCCCAGATGTAACATTGAGGTTATGAACAAATTTGAACAATATTTTTTAAGCTGTAAACCTGGAACTAATTTTTATTCCACTACCGAAAGAAATAAGCATTTGGTTATGCTATTGAGTGAAGATACATAAAGCGTTCCAATATTTTAGTTTTTATTTTTGTTGGACCTTTGGAAATTCACAGAATTAACATACCTTGTTACCCGGAGAGCCGTATACGTACTGGAAATTACCATAATTAATTAGCTTTTAATCACGGATATGTTTGTATAGACAGGATTTACTATACATGGAATATTTTTCTTCATCCTTATAAATCAAAGGCTACAGTATTTAATATAAATGGAAAAATATATTAGAGGCTCGATTGCATTACTTAATCGATTAAATTAAATGAAATCAATCAATATAATTAGGTTCGATTTCCTCCCGATTTAATTTAATTCCAGGTTCGATTTTAATGGATCAAGTTTAATATATGCTCCGGTTTTATATGGATAGAGTTTAATATATAGATCGAGTTTAATATATATATGTTACGTTTAATGTTGAGGTTCTTTTATATGATTCAATTTAATGCAGAGGTTATTTTATATGTTCCAGTTTAATGCATAGGTTATTTTCTTATGCAGAGGTTCTTTTATCTGGTTTAGTTTATAGGTTATTTTATATGTTCTAGTTTAATTAGGTTTAAAGGCGTACACCTATTGATAATGGGCACATTTAATGATCTTTTAACCATAAATTTCAATCCTATGGTTATCAATTAAAGATATTAGCATATTCTTAGTCGTCCTTCCAAATCAATGAACCAGATCTTATATTCATAACTTTCTAGTATTTTTAAAAGCTTCAGTTTAACATTTACTTAATAATAATGATAATAATAATCTATTTTTAAAGTAACTATCACATAAGAAGTCTTTGGTTTTTAAGTGTGTTTCATACATTTCCCTCCCTGTCAATTAAAGTATGAGTTACCAAGTAGAGCATCTTAGAGCATTGTTTCCTTACCAGTTGGAGAGCAGTGAGTTTTTAATTGTGCTACACACATTTCCCTTCCTACTTCGTGTTGTTCCTTGCATTTCATTGCTTTGCCATGGCTACCATTTGACAAAATATGTTGTCATTCTCAATCTCTTTTCATGGCTAATCTTTTTTTTCATTAACGTCATGTAACACAAGCATCATTTACCTCATGCAAGTTACAGTCTGAGCTTGTAGGAATAATGGCACACTATCTAAGATCTAGGGTTCCGGTTTATATTTAGGGTTTTATTTGCACCTTGTAAGATTTTAAGATTTAGATATACTCATGCACATTTTGGAAGCCTACGCCTTGTTCTAAGGCGTGAGGTTTGCTATGGTCTAGATGCTATTCTCAATTTAGTGGTATTTTTACCAAATTTATAGATTTTTATGTTATTTTCATTTTAAATATGTTTTTATTTCACATTAAAATTATGAATAATGAGAAATTTTAAATTATTTTTCAATATTAACTTAATAAATCCAAGTGCAATAATTATATAAACCAACGAAATTTGAGGCCTTAGTTTAAACATGCACCTGCTATATTGCACAAGACTCTCACTAATATAAAAAGAAATTTTACTATGGAAAATAAATTGTTAGTTCATTTTTGTACTTAGAACATTGTTGTTCCTTCCAAAAGATATCATGTACATAATAAAATTTAAGAGATGATTTAAAACACACATAAGATCAAGACAAAGAAATTAAACCTATACTTTATGTAGAGAAAAAACATTCACTTTGGATTTTATTGCTCATATTATATTTCAGATTTTTAAAAATATTTATTAATGGAATAATAGGAATAAATTATATTTTTAGTTTTTTATATATTAAAAATTTATATATATTTAAAACAATTTATATAAAAAATATTTATAACTATATATTCTATAACTAAAAATATCATTGTTATAATTATAAACAATTATTTTAATGGTTTGAGAATGTGTTTTTATGGAATTTATTCTTTTAAGTATATGGATTTAAATGAAAGTTTTCTTTATATATATCTTATATAGATTTTAATCAAATATATATTGTGATGAACATAGTAACATCACAATGTGTTAAACATTGTAATGTCACAATGTGTTACACATAGTCCTCTCGTCACAATGTGAAGAACATATCCCTCTCATTGCAATCTGCTAAACATAGTAATGTCGCATTGTGATGAATATAAATTGACGTTGCAATGTGGCAATAATATCCATGTTGTTGCAATGTTGATAGTAATGTCGCAATGTGTTCAACATAAATAGACATCACAATGTCTCACAGATCTCTGTCTCCTCACAATGTGAAGAACATTTCCTCATGTTTCAATGTGATGCACATATCCCGACCTCGCAACGTGACAAACATTTCCAAATGTCGGAATGTGTCGAACATAGTAACGTTGCAATCTTCCAAACATAGTAACATCGTAATGTGGCGAAAATATATGGGCATCGCAATGTGGTGAACATAGCCCTGTCGTCGCAATGTGATGAACATAAACAGACGTTGCAATGTGACGACATAGCCATGTCATTGTAATGTGAAGAACATTTCCCTTTAGTCGCAATGTGATGAACATAGCCCTGTCATTGCAAACTTATTAATGTCACACTGTGACGAACATATATAGGCGTTGCAATGTGATGATTAAGCTATCCTCATCGTTGCAATGTGACGAACATAAATGGATGTTGCAATGTGACAAACATAACCCTGTCATCGCAATGTCATGAACATAGCCATGTCATCGCAATGTAACAAACATAGCCTTATCGTCGCAAACATAATAATGTTGCATTTTGACGAACATATACAGATGTCGTAATGTGATGAATATAGCCTTGTAATTGCAATGTGACAAACATAAATGGACGTCACAATGTGATGAACATAGCCCTGTCGTCGCAATGTGATGAACATATTTTGACTCACATATCTAGATGTCGCATTGTTACACACATTTCAAAATGTCACAATGGGATGAACACAACCTATTTCCGCAATGTGATGTACACAACCCAATGTGGGAATGTGACAAACGTAGACCAATATTGCATTGAGATGAACATTTCCCGATGTCGCAATGTGACGAACATAACCCACTATCAGACTATGACAAACCTATTCCAATGCCATAATGTGACAAAAAAAAAATCATTCGTCGTAATTTGATAACCATAACCTTACAATGTGATGTGATAAACAAAAGATTATGTCACAATGTGACGAACAAAACATGATCAACATTGCAATGCAGTAGTGCCATAATAAACTATGGTTAAACATAATCAACATGGCCCACTATAATCAGAAACACATGGTCAACAAAGGTCATCCATGGGCATGGTCGACCATAATAAACCATGATCAACCATAGGTAACCATGGCCATGGTCAACCACAGTCAACCATGGTGAAGGACAACCACAATCAACCATAGTCAACATTTCCTTCCCAAATTCATCCAAGGTCTACCAAAGTTAACCATGGTCATGGTCAACCATAAGAAATCATTGTCATGGTTAACCATAGTCAACCATGGTCATTTTAAAATAATGTATTAATACTTTAATAATGTAATATTAATGTATTATTACTTTGATAATGTACTTATTAATGTATTGCTTTATTATTGTATTAATACTTTAGCAATGTATTAATGTATTAATTAATTAATACATTACATTACAGTAATGTAATAATGTATTGTTAATGTATTAATAGTTTAATAATGTTTTACTAAATACATTAAGGTTAATATATGACTACATTACTAATGTGTTAATAATGTATTACTTTATTAGTGTATTAATATGTTATTAATGTATTAAACTTTAGTAATGTATTTATTAATGCATTCAATGTATTATTAATGTATTAATTTATTAGTGTATTAATACTTTAGCAATGTATTAATTTATAATGTAATAATGTATAAATTAATTAATACATTATATTATTAATGTTTCAATCAATTAATACATTACTTTATACACTAATGTAAATTAACACTTTAACTTATACATTACATTAATACATTAATGTATCATTAATGTTGCATTACATTATTAATGTATCAATCAATCACTCAATGTATACTTTAATGTATTAATACATTATTTATGTATTAATAGTTTAATATGTTACATTATACATTAATGTATTAGTACATTAATTTATACATTATAGTATTGTAATAATGTATTACTAAATACATTAAGGTCAATGTATTACTATTTTATTAGTGTATTACTTTATTAGTGTATCAATACTTTTTTAATGTATTAATTCTTTAGTAATGTATTTATTAGGGTCTTATACACCAATTTGGTGTGGCTTGGTCGTGACCTTAAAAATAGATTATTATTATTATTATTATTATTATTATTATATTAATGTATTATTTAATGTTAATGTATTATTGTTATTATATTAATGTATTGTTAATGTCTTGGGACGACCATTAATGTAATATTAATATATTATTTTATTACTCTATTAATACTTTACCAATGAATTAATTAATAATGTATTAATACATTACATTAATATATCAATACACCATTAATTTATATACATTAATACAATACATTTATGTATTACATTAATACATTATTATTATATATTACATTAATGTAATAATTGATTAATACAATAATTATTTATTAATAAATTAATGTTAATATATTATCAATGCCTTGGGGAGGACTATTAATGTATCATTAATGTATTACTTTATTATTGTATTAATATTTTAGCAATATAATAATTAATAATGTATTAATTAATTAATACATTACATTAACACATAAATAGAGGTCATTAATTTATATACATTAATGTATTACATTAATACATTATTATTATTATATATTACTAAATGTAATAATTAATTAATACAATAGTTATGTATTAATACATTAATGGTTGTCCCCGAGGCATGCCAGTCATCAAATAGTAACAACCACTTTATAAAAGTGTTTGATATATGTTGATCATCGCTATTAGTTTGGAAAGGTGGAAAATGGCGTTGATCGGCGTATATCAACCACTTTTATAAAGTTATTGTTGCTAGTTTTATTTTTTTTACATAAGCGTAAATCATATGTTGTACAATTTGATGGTTTCAGTACATTTCACATTGTTTATTTACCTCACACACACACACACAATAGTCGTCTAAATAGTACACAAAAGAGAGAATAATTGGTCCCAAATACCAAGCCATTTGAAAGCATAGGAATGAACTTCCCCTACATGGTCTCTATTGACATTAGCTTGAATTCTTATTACAGTAAGAAAGTATGAATTTAATATTATGGGTAACCACGTCTAGAAAAAATGATTTTGAACTGAAATGCTCATCAAAACAAGAAGAATCATCACACACAAATTGGAGAGGATGTCAATGCTCTTGTACAGGAAGATAGGAAGAGCATAAATTACAATCAGAGATCAGAGATACCTCACACAGAGATAAACACACACAAAGTTTGTTTATTGCATTATAGAAATAGGTATTTATACAATACTTATATGCAGTTGGACCATTGATCATGAGCATAGATCAAGGACTCAAATTGTCTCTTCTAGAATTTTCTCCTTGGTTTGATCTAGTTTATTTATTACATCTTTATCTCTATCAACTGTCTTCTCACCTACTTGTTTGACGTGGGTTGCTTAATTCACACTAACACTCCCCCTTAATTAAGAAACCCTTACTTATCTCTACATATTACAAATTTGACCTTTCCTAAAGGCTTGTGAAGATATCACCACCATTATCATTCGTGTTGCAATACAATAAGTCAATTTCATTTGTCTGTATATTTTATCTTACAAAATGATGTTGTTTCTCAATATGCTTTGACCTGGCATGATACACTAGATTTTTTTCTAGTTTGATGGAACTTTGGTTATCACACTTGATGATTGTTGGTACCTTTTGTTTTCCTCCAACATCTTCAAGTATCTGTCTTATCCAAATCACCTCATGGGCGGCACTGCATAATGATTTTTACTCAGCTTTAATGGGTGACAAAGAATTAATTGGTTGTTTCTTACTGCTCCAGGACATGATCTCAGATCCAATATTGAATGCATATCCCATGGTAGACTTTTGTCATTTGGATCTCCTGCCCAATTAGAATATGAAAAACTTGTTGACTCAATATTAAAATCATTAATATATTCAATACCAAAATCAACAATCTCTTTCAAATATCAAAGAACTCTTTTTGTTGTTTTCCAATGAATGTCATGAGGCTTAGTCATAAATTGACTAAGAATGTTGACTGAATATGCAATATATGGCCTGGTTGTAGTGAGATAATTTAGACTGCCCACCAATTTTCGATACAAAGTACCATTCACCTCTTATGTGTCATCATCATTGTTGAGCTTAACATTTTTTTCTAATGGAGTATATATTGGTTTACATGTATTCATGTTAAACCTCCTGAGTAACTTCTTTGTGTTAGTAGCAATTTTTGTCATAGGCACAAAAGTACCCAGGTCTGCAGGTTGCACGGAAAGCACCCAAGCGCAGAGCGGGAGAATCCCTTTCCGGGTTACAAGTCAAGCAAGCGGGCAAAGTTTTGTTGTCAGCAGCCGAGATCCACCTATAAAGTTGATCGACGATCACCGGGATTTCGGGGCTGCCAAGTTGCCTGAGATTTAGCACAAGAGGTAGCATCCATAGTTCAAGATAGATCTGGGTCGTCTGATCCAGTTGGGACAGGTGGCAGCCAGTCGACATTGTGGGGATCGATGTTTCGGAGAAAAGGGACCCCCCATTCATTGCAGCTGAAATTTCCAATCGACGAAATGCCAAGGGCAACTTTGGAGCCAATCCCATGGTCCTAGCGCCAGGTCACATCAAGTGAGCCTGGGAATCAAGGAAGCCCCCTTTTAAATAACGAATGTTGCCTCGGCCATTCATCTTAAGGATGCGCGGCGCACATACGTGCCATGTCGGCTTTCGGGAGTTCGAGGGGTAAGCGCTCTTCATCATTTCACATCTCAAAACCCTGAATCTCGAAGCATCGAAAACGCCCAAAATCGGGCCCATGGTTTTAGCGCCTGGTCGTAAAGGAGCAGGCCAGAAGGAGGGGCGCTAATGTTTATCATTTGGCAAGACGAGGCCCAGAAGTGCCGAGAGCGATCTTAGTCATTCATCCCGGAGTAACGCATGGTGCGCGATTAGGTTCTTCACCTTTTCGCCCATCGCGATTTTTATGAGAAAAGGCCTATTCCTTCCTATCCACGAACCCCGAAACGTCGAAAGCACTCTGGAAGATAGGGGTAGGGTCACGGACCGTGGTCACTTGAGGGAGTAGAAAGGGCTGTAAAAAGGGGCCCAGAAGCGCCGAGTTGAATTTCAGAAGGGGGGCATTGTGTTCTCTAGATGCTGGTTCGACATGTTCTAAATCTTGATACCAGCTTGAAACGAATGAAGAAGAGGGAGGGTGGTTGAAACCTCGCCTCGCGCATTAATTGCAAGGTATGGACGTCCCGACTGAGAGCCTGCCCGAGATGATCCTCTGTACTGGTTTCTTCCATGGAAGCCATGCCGAGTCCTCGACTCGCCAGGGAAGCCTGCGCACGCTAATTCAGCATTTAAGGGCTCAGCTACCCCCTGGCGCAAGCCATGCAGAATTAAGGTGGCGTATGACAGAGGAGTGCAGGTCAGATTTGATTGAAGAGACTCCTCATCCTGAAAGTCTAGTAGGCCTCTGCTCGACAAGTGTTTTGAGTATATATGCTTAGTTTTGATATTTTTCAAGGTATCGATGGTAGAGCGAAGCTCTCGATTGTAAAGTTTTAACAGGCACTCTAATGCTCTGGTTATGCATCTGTATGTAAGATTTCTTGCTTAATGTCAGACAGTCCTTCTTTTCCCATCTAAGTTTCCATCTCATACTGAGAGAGTTCGTGATCGACTGATTCGCACGAATTATGGCAATTATGTTATGATAAAGTATTTATTGTGGCATTATTGTATTCTCTGGTTTTCTGCGTTTGAATGTAAGAAGATCTTGCATTTAGATGCCTTCTCCCATAGTCTGTTAGAGACCTGATGTTTATGACAGACCTTTGCATCTCTCTAATACAAGTCTTCCCTTTACTCACCCTTACTACAACTTATTGTCTGAAGTTTATCTAAGACCTCACTTACCCATGCATGCCTGGCCTAGTTTCGGAGTTGAAACGATACCGTTTGCGTTTACTTCCATTCGATCACCCATTTTATACACAAATCGTGACATAAACTGATGGGTGTCAGGCTCTGCTCCTGCTGCAATCCAGGAGTGACTTCTGTCGCCAACATTTCTGGCGCCGTTGTCAGGGACGAAGTTGAAAATTTTCCCCGAGATTGAACGACATTGAGCCTCTAATTCTAAAGGTGCATCAGGTATCAAATCCTTTGAAGATTGCTACTGTGCACCTGGCGACTCCATTGTGACGACTCCAATGTGGTGAACCTGCCGTATCAATTGTAGCTTTCAGAGGCAGGCACACGCGGTCCCATCCACAGTTGCCTCTAGCTACACCTGAAACTGATCCGGAGGTGGTTCTCGGAAAAGGAAAGGCCTCTGAAGGAGAAGTTGTCACCGCCGAACCAGGTAATCCGCCATCTCCTTCTGTAGGAACTCCATTTTCTCCTCCTCAGTTTCTTAGCAGACCGCTTTCTGAAGTTTCCCGTTTCCTGAATTTCGGGAGTGTTCCTGTTGAGGTTTATCCCCCTAGTCTGGGATTGGAGGGAGAAATCCTTGTCACTCCCCTCTCCCATGAAGCTGTACCCTGGCGTAGACCCAGAACCACAGAAGATTTCCCCACTCCTAGCTCTACCGCTCCTCCTCTTGTTACTGTTGCCGCTTCTACACAAAGAGAAGCATCTGCCGGCTTAAGCTCGCTAGCCTTCTCCCTAAATCCCCTATTGTTTCCCACTCCCCTTAGAAGCTCATCCCCAGTATCCCCTTTTCGAGCTCCTTCTCCTCCGAGTTCTCCTCCACATAATATCCCTATGGCAGGAGAAAATCCCCCTATGACCAGAATGGAGGCCATTATAGCCACTAAGTATGCTCCCCTCGTGTTACCTTAGCCTCTCAATGCCCTCCCAGCAGATGGTTACCTCAAGCAGTTGCCCAAGTTTACAGGCGAGGGGGACATAACTACAAAAGAACACCTAGAAGCCTTTTATAGTTTTATAGATGATAATGTTATCATGCACGTAGATGTATGGATGAGGATTTTTGTCCATAGCCTTCAAGGCGAGGCTAGAAAATGGTTCAAAGCCCTACCTCCTGGATCTATTCATGGGATCGAAGCTTTGGATAGTGCCTTTCTGAGACAGTGGGGAGATAAAAAAGACTTCATGTATTACATGACAGAGTTTGGGTCTTTGAAGAGAAAAGAAGGGGAGTCTGTCTCCGACTTCTCTAAGAGATTCAACAAAATGTACAATAAAATCCCTGTAGAGATAAAACCCTCCGAAGCCTCTGCGAAGATCACATATGCTAGTGCCTTTGATCCCGATTTCTACCTCCTGTTGAGGGAAAGAAGAGCCACCACTCTGGCCCACATGCAGGATGCAGCCGTGGAGGTAGAATCTAACATATTGGTTGTTGACCGACTCAGGAACACTGCTGGTAGAAACATATCCAGGCAGAGGCTTGAAGCTTCCCCATCCAGTTCCTCTCCCCTGCCCCTTCAGACAGATGAGACAGCTAGAGTGCTAAAATCACTTTCTGCCAGGATGGAAAGGTGGGAATTAGAAGGGAAGCCCATCTACAGAAATCCCCAAAGTACAGATAGTAGAGGTTTCAGGAAGCCTAATAACAATGTGCCACAGGCTTTTCCTAGGGAACAAAGGAGCAGAGATAGAGATGATCAGAGGATTCAGACCCCTCTCTAGAACAACTTAGTTTCTCATGAGGAAGGGGAGGAGGTGGATGAACTCGACCCCGAGATCCACTGCATCGAGGACACTTCCCCATTTCCTCATTTGACTCAATCTGCATATGAAGAATCCCTTATCAACACTCAAATCAACGAGTTGAGTAGAGCGTAAAAAGCCAGCAACACTCCTAACAGATATAATCTCAGGTCAAAAAAGAAAGAAAGGAATTTTGATAACCAGGATCAGCCCCTCATAGCGGAAAGGCCTACTAAAGTTGCAGCAACCACTACTAAATAAAAGAAAACTCAGAATACTTCGCCAGCAGCCAAGGAGCCTGTCAATTTTGAGCATGAGATTCAAAAGATTAGAATTCTTGTACCCCTATCTGAACTAGTTAAAAATGAAGATTTCAAAAGGTCCCTCTCCAAGCTGCTACAATTTGAGCCCCCCCAGCCTTCCACTGACTCCATAAATCTGCAAGATGAAAAGCCAGCAGTTGTCCTAGGGCCCATGATAGAAGATAGAGATGATTCATCCCCTCCCTTCTACACATCCCTAAACATACATGATAAAGTGTTGCATAACTGCCTTATGGATTCAGGGGCTTCCCATAACCTTATGCCCAAAATAGTAATGGAAGAATTGGGACTAGAGGTGACCAAAACTTATCATGATTTGTACTCTTTTGATTCAAGGAGAGTGCAGTGTCTAGGAGTCATCAAAGACCTAGTGGTTTCTTTGTTTCAACTGCCCATGAAAAGTGTGGTCATGGATATTGTGGTAGCTGACGTCCCCCCCAAATTTGGCATGTTGTTGTCTAGATCTTGGATAAAAAGGCTTGGAGGAACATTACAGATGGATCTCATGTATGCCACCATTCCAGTCTTCGGAGGGGAACAAAGGAGGTTATATAGAGAGGCTCAGCTGGCCTACATTGTTAGTGATGAAGCAAACCCCACCAATCACCCCATCTTTGCACTTGACACCGATTTGGGGTCTAGTTTATTGCATCTCACTGATGTTCCTGAAGACCCTTTCCAAGTAAGAAAGCAGCCCAGTCTTGACTATCCGATTTCTCCTCCAAACCCCTCTGTTTGGAATATGTTTTTCGACGGAGCTTCTTCTAGTGAAGGCGTTGGCGCAGGAGTGGTCTTCATATCACCTTGTCAAGAAGCCATATCCCTGTCATACAAGCTGGAATTTGAAACCACCAACAATGTGGCAGAGTATGAAGCTCTTGTTCTGGGTATGAGGGCTGCAAAGGAAATGGGAATTAAAGAGATAGCAATATTTGGGGATGCTGAGTTGATTATCCAGCAAGTCAGAAATGCTTATCGTGCTAATAATCCCTGGCTCAGAAATTACAGGAATGAAGTATGGGACCTGATTGATAATTTCTTCTTGGCTTTTAACATTTCTTTCATTCTGAGGGGGGGAAATACTTCAACCGATTCTTTAGTTGTCTCAGCTAGTTTTCTCAAAGTTCCTCTGCCGTCTATGGTCAAAAGCGATGTTGAAATAAAATATAGGCCCTCTGTACCGGACAATGTCAAGCATTGGAAGGTATTCGAAGATGATCTGGAAATCGAAAAATTTCTCCAATATGTTGATGAATTTTCTGTGTTGCACATCAATCAGGATCCTGAACCGGAAGGTGACCCTCACCCCGAGGTGTTTTTAAATAAAATTGCTAATCACCAGATTATTCAGCTACCTAGCAATCACATCCCTAGGGGACTAGTCCCTTTAGAAAGACTGTTCGATGGGAATGATGTGGCAGTAAAGGGTAAGGTTTCAAATGAAGATGCTGATACATCCGAATGCAACATTGGCACACAGGAGGAGCCTAAGTTTGTCAAATTATCAAGCAACCTGACCAATGAGCAGAAGACGGAATATACTGAATTATTAAAGGAATTCGTTGATGTGTTTGCATGGACCTACGAAGATCTCAAGACTTATGACACATCTGTCATTGAGCACAAGATCCCACTGAAGGAAGAGACTAGGCCATTTAGGCAGAAGCTAAGACAGATAAATCCCATGTTGTTGCCTATCATGGAGAAAGAAGTGAAGAAGTTGTTAGAGGCCCAGATCGTCATCCCCTTGAGGTATTCCGAATGGGTGGCCAATTTGGTCCCAGTGAGGAAGAAAAGTGGAGAAATCAGGCTTTGTGTCGATTTCAGGAACCTAAACAGGAGCTCAAAGAAAGACAATTACCCCCTACCTAAGATGGAACACATACTGCAGAAGGCAACTGGTGCATCCAGGATATCCGTGATCGATGGGTTTTTTGGCTATAATCAGATATATGTCATGCCTGAGGACAGGGAAAAGACAGCCTTCACCACTCCTTGGGGCACATTCATGTATGCCAAAATGTCTTTTGGACTAATGAATGCAGGAGCAACATTTCAGCGAGCCATGGATATAGCTTTCATCAAGGAGAAAGACTAGTTTGTAGTGATCTACCTAGATGACATCACAGTCTTCTCCAGGTCTGATAAAGAGCACTGCTATCACTTGAGGAAAGTCTTCTCGAAGCGTCGGAGGTTCGGTCTTTCCCTAAATCCCAAGAAATCCTTGTTTGCTATGATGGAGGTCAAGCTGTTAGGCCATATAGTATCAGCGGAAGGAGTGAGAATTGATCCCAGCAGAGTGGAGGCAATTCAAAACCTGTCGCTTCCCAGGTCTAAAAAAGAAGTTCAGGCCTTTTTAGGAAATATCAACTTTCTGAGGAGATTCATCTCAAATTTTATTGAACTGGTGAAACACATCACAGCCATGCTTAGAAAGGGAAACGAAGTGAAATGGACCGCTGAACCCAGGGAATCTTTTTTCCAAATAAAAAGGGCACTAACTGAGGCACCTGTGCTGATTAATCCTGATTATTCCAAACCCTTCCTAGTTTTCTATTTTGCTTCTTTTGATACGGTAGCAGCGGTGTTATTGCAGAAAAATGAGGAAGGGCGAGAGCAGCCCATTTCCTTCTTCAGCAAGGCATTAAGAGATGCAGATATCGGGTATGAAATCATGGAGAAACAGGCCTATGCCTTGGTGAAATCTCTCAAAGCTTTCAGAGTCTATGTCTTGCACTCAAAGGTAACCGCATACGTTCCTTCGGATTCTATGAAGGACATCCTTGTACAGCCCGATATAGATGGGAGAAGAGGCAGATGGATCGCTAGAATCCTGGAATTTGACTTGGATATAAGGCCCACCAAGTTGGTTAAGGGGCAAGGTTTAGCCAAGCTACTGGATGAATCCAATTGTGAAGCCTTGGGGGTTAGTTTCATCAATACTTGCTCAGGAAATCAGCAGGCTGAGTTGCACAGCCAACGCTCTCAGGACGGCTTATCATTGGCAAAATGTGCCTGGTATCGTGACATTTTGTACTTCCTGCAGGAGTTGAATCCCCCAGATGGAATGGGTAAAAGTAAGGCGAGAGCTTTAAATCTCAAGGCGATCAGATATTGTCTCGTTGGGCAAGTCTTGTACTGGAGAGACCCTCTAGGGGTGCTGCTGAGATGTTTGAACCCACCAGAAGCCCAGAAAGTTATGTTTTATTTCCATAGAGGCCTTTGTGGGGGGCATCATTTCTGGAAGACCAAAGCTCACAAAATCCTCAGGGCTAGGTATTACTGGCCCACTTTATTCGTTGATGTCAGCAGAGAAATCAGGGCCTGCATCAAATGCCAAAAGTTCTCAGGAAAGCAGCAGCTTAGACCACTACCACTGAAGCCTGTAGTGGCTTCAACACCTTTTCAACAGTGGGGGCTAGAATTCATCGGGGAAATCCATCCTCCCTCAAGTGGCCAATACAGATGGATCCTGACTGCAACAGACTATTTCACCAAGTGGATAGAAGCTGTCCCCACCAGAAGTGCATCACACAAAGTAATTATCAGCTTCCTGGAGGATATCATAGCCAGATTTGGCTGTCCCAGTAGGATCGTCACTGATAATGCTGCTTCTTTCAAGTCTGAGCCCCTAATTAAGTTCTATGAGCAGTTCCAGATCTCACTAATTCACTCCACCCCCTACTATCCCCAGGGCAATGGTTTAGCAGAGTCCTCCAACAAAATCCTAATAAGTATCATAAAAAAACTATTGGAG
>JASDQU010014299.1:109426-145904 GCA_032191745.1 Picea mariana
ATCAAAGTTTATAAAACATTGTGACAAGAGATAAAATCGATAAGCCAAGAGCTTATAATAATAAGGATCACATCATATAAAAAACAAAATCAACCATGACCCCTATATAATCAAGTATAACCCATAAATTTACATGCTCAATGCCTTATCAATTAAATAAAAGTCAAGTTGCGCAATCAAAGTAAGAATAGGCAAATGGACATAGCTCGAAAAATCATTCCAGCCACTTAATAATAAACCAAAGGTAAGTGCCTTTCAGAATATCAATGAAAAAAAAATCATGACAGTTCAAATAACGATGGAGGAGTTTTCACGCTTTCAGTCGTGAAAACTAAATCGAGAGCAATTTGCAAGTGTCGCAAGAAACGAAAATATCGTCTATTTGCAAAAAGCAACGGTAATTTGAAGTTCAGAAGTCATAGGTGTAGGCAGCTTATAGGGCAATGGAAAAAATTGAATTGGCTGCCAACACAACCCTAAGACCTTAAGTCGTCAAAATCAATCGGATGAATCATGGGCTTGAGCGTTGTTTATGTGTCGTGGAGGTCCTAACCATGTAGGATAGGTTGGGAGGGTAGTCATTTTAGTGTTCAGTGACATGGCGGATCCTTATGTATAATTTGTTCAGGTGATTTTGATGTACAGAATTGCACCGCTATATATATGTTTATGCATTAATTATGTGTTGCTAACATTTATGTTATGTGTTGGCTTGTGTCATTTTGATTTCCATGAGGCGTCGCTTGTAACGATTTTAATTATGATGTCATGTGGATTATGCGTTGATTGAGTTGCTATTATGTGTTGATTATGTGTCTTTTTAATTGTGTTAATGCGTGGCTTATGTGTCATTTTAGTTATGATGATATATCACCTCTGGTATTGTTTGTTATGTTGTAACGAGTTTAATATATTAACGCAAAAAAAAAAAAAAAAAAAAGTATTTACCTATTATACATCGTTTTTTGTTGTCATAATGGACGAGGCCATTACATTGCATGAGAGACAATTGGCATGTTAATTTTCATGGGTGGGTAAACTACTATTCATGATGACCAAGAAGAAATAAGCATGTGGTACCCTCACACACTCGGTTATTACTGTGGGAGTAGTCTCATCAATTGCTCAAGATGTTGAGTTTTATTGCTAATGGGATAATGGATTTCATTACAAGTTTGAGGTTTGGGGACATTTAGTGGTTTATATGCATGTGGTTCTTGGTTCTACTCCATCCTGGTCCAAATATGAGCTTTGAATTGGAATCTGGTTCTCTTGCATTTTCCTTGTGGAACCCTGACCTTGGATCTCTAGTTTCTATGGTTTGGGTCTGTTGTCTTTGGATTAAATCGCCCTAGTCCAACTTACATCGGTTCGTGTGGTTTAATTTTCTATTATGGCTTAGGTTATGTTAGCTTCAGTTTGTGTGGCTTGGATTATGTTGGCTCTAGTCAATGTGGCTCTAGTCAGTGTGGCTCTACTTCATGTGGCTTAGCTTGAAGGTCTAGTAGCTCTAGTTTGATTGGCACTACTTTTCTAGTTTGGTGGTTTGAAATTTGTACATTGGACGTTTCAATATTCTATACACAGTTTATCTCCAAAAATATTAAGAAACATTTGCCTACTCCTCCAAAATTCCTCTAGTTTTCTTTGCATGGAATTGCAAAAGGTTAGTCCTCTCTAAGGCATTATGCACTACTACTCATGTTCTGAGGGAATGTTGGAAATAAAACAGATCGTTAGGTATGTTAGATTGTTATTTGTGGGTAGGGATAAAGTGTTATTTCAGGCATTATGTAGTGTTAATAGTATGGACCAAAGGCATCCTAGGATATTCCCACTATGTGTGATCCAGGTGGATATTGGTGGCCACCCGCCTATCCCACTTGGACCCCCACCATTGTTTCTTTTAGTTTTTTAGTTTCCTTAATTGTAGCACAATTTACTATTTTTGGCAGTTTTTCGGGTCCTGAACTTCCAGAGCCGTGGCCCTAAACGACGTTTTTTGGGCATCAACCAGTTAACGAATATTATTCCATTCTAAACCATGATATTTTTTGATAGTATTTGTATTCCTCAAATATATCTTTCTAACGATGCATCATATGCGTCAAACAGAGATAGTATGCAAAAGTTACGACCACGGGATATTGATGTACCAATTTACCCCGACGGGGCCCATATTCTGACATTTCATCTCCTAGGGTTAGGTTTTTGAATGTTTAGGGATTCCCTTGTTTCTAAATAACATATAGGCCTTTGAGCATCATTGTAACATAGAGTTCAGAGGCCTGTAGGCGCCACATCTCTTCTCAAAGATAAGCTACTAGCGCCCTAGCTAGTTTATTTCTATTTTGTCTGTAAACAAATTTCAGTTCTTTGATATTAATGAAATGAAGTGTTATTTCCGTTGCATATTTGTATTCATGGTTATTTGTGTATTTTGTTGTGTTCCTGCATAAATTTGGATCAGTGGTATCGGAGTGGTCTTCTCTTTCTCGATCATTTTTTGCATGTCCCCAATAAAGGTTGGGGTATAAGGAGTTAGGGCTCGATCTGGTTGAACCTTTGCAAGATCAACCTCGCAAAGCCCGACAGTTGACCATGGGGGATGAAAATAAAGATGAAGGAGAAGGAGATCCTATCAAAATATTGCTCGAGCATGCCCTTGAAAAAAAAAGGAACGCGGTGATGGATAAATTCGCCCAGATCTTTCGACGAATGCCCACTGGGGACGCATCTGCATCCAGCAGCCACTCTAGAGGTGCAACCCCTTTTAAGGTACAAGTAAAATTTGACATTCTCATATTTGATGGCCAAATAGATGCAGACATCGTAGATATATGGTTGAATCTATTAGAAGGATATTTCTCGGCTCATGACTTTTCCGATTGGGAGAAGATTATTTTTTCACTACTCAAAGTTTCCCCCCATGTCAAGGACTGGTGGGAAACCTACTGTGAGGAAAAGGATGAGGAGGAACCCTCTCTGTTCTCGGTTGTACCCACTTGGAATTATTTTTGAGACGCCATCAAGGAACAATATTATCCCGTGGAGAGCTATGAGGACAAGTAGATACAATGGACTACATTGTGGCAACAAAGGGATCAAGATATGCATGAGCTGAAAAATCTGTTCCATACCATGCGCACAAAGTTGGGTATCAAATATTCATAGAAACATTTGTGGATGAAGTACCACAGTTGTCTACACTGATACATTCAGGAGTAAATGGAGTTCCTCGACATCTCCTCGCTTGGTACGGCATACTAGTATGCTGCCAAGATTGAGGAGAAATTCAAACAGAAGAAGCGAGTATTTGGATCTGCGAATCAAAAGCAAGCGAAAGGTGCCCCCAAATTGTAGAACAAAGGACAAATCCAAGGCATGGCGGCTCAAGAAAACCTTCCAAAGCCACAAGCAAAGAACAACACCATGACGCCAAAGAATGACACAGGAAAGCGGTGTGAGTTCCATAAGAACTCTACTCAAAACACAAGTGAGTGTCGGGCCAAACAGTCACTGGTGGCCGAGATGAGGGCTTATGAATCAGATTCATGCTTCGACACTAAATAAGAACCCAAGAGGGGTAATGACCAAGGTAAGCAGATAATTGATGTGGAACCCAACGCCATCATTTACACCACGAAGATCCAAAAGGAAGAACCGAAAGATCCAGAGGAAGAGGAGTGCCTCTTCCACTCCCAGATGTGGGTAAAGGGTTCCCCGCTATAGTTCATTGTCGGCAGTGGGAGCCAAAAGAACCTCATTTCAACAAAGTTCGTGAAGAATTTGGTCTTGTCGACCACAGCACACCCACAGTCGTACACCATCAGGTGGCTTCACCAAGGATGAGATCTCCATGTCAGCCAGCAGTGTCGCCTTCCCTATAGCATCAAGCCCTTCACTGATGAGGTATTATGTCACATTGCTCCTCTTGATGTTTGTGATGTATTATTAGGCCAACCATACTTGTGGAAGTGAAATGCTATGTATGAGTCCCGGGCCTCATTCTGCTATTGTTACCATGGGAAATAAGTTGTACAGGATACTAGAGGTACCACTGCCTGCCACTATCTCTTTGGTTACTACAAAACAATGCAGTAAGCTCATTTCCAAAACTAGGAAAAAAAAATCTTGATGATCTGCCCCCAGGGAAAGAAGAAGATTGTGGCCATGACCTCCATACAGGGCTTCTCCGCACGACAACAACAAATGGAAAAGGTCGTGGAGGAGATCCAGGACATCTTCACCTCACACGCAGGGGTGCCTCTGCACTGTCAAGTCAACCACCCCATTGATATGACCCCAGGTGCGTCGTTTCCCAATGGACTGATCTATTAGTGCTATGTTCTGGAGAACGATGAAATCAAGAGGTAGATTAAGTAGCTACTGCAGAAAGGTCACATTCAGCCAAGTTCATCGCCTTGTGGGAGCCCGATCATGTTGGTGCAGAAGAAGGATGGGACTTGGAGACTATGTATTGACTATTGGGCACTGAACAAGATCACTGTCTGGAATAGGTACCCAATCCCACAGATTGATGACCTTATGGACCAACTTAAAGGGGTGAAATATTTCAGCAATATCGACTTGAAGTCTGGGTATCACCAGGTACAAATCAAACTGTCTAATGTGTGGAAGACTACCTTCAAACCCAAGGAGGGCATTTTCGAATGGATGGTCATGCCTTTCAGGTTGACGAATTCTCCGCAACCTTCATGATGCTGATGGACGACATCTTTCGGCCATTCACCAACTCATTTTCAGTAGTGTACTTGGATGACATCCTGATCTTCAACCAGACTTGGGAAGAGCACCTCCACCACATCCGACAGGTCCTCCAAACATTGTGAAACACAAGTTGTGTGCCAATTTGGAGAAGTGAACTTTTGGCATGACCCAGGTTCAGTATCTGGGATATATTATTGATGAGCGTGGGGTTCATGTGGATCAAACCAAGATCCAAGTCATCCAGGATTGGCCAGCCCTGACCACACTAACCGATCTTCGCAGTTTTCTGGGTCTTTCTAATTTCTACCGCAGGTTCGTGTTGCGATTCTCTCATATCACTTGGCCCTTGAGTCAAGTCACCAAGGGAGGAGAGAAAGAAAAATTATTTTGGTAAGAATCTCAACAGAAGGAATTCATAGAATTGAAACATCGCCTCTGTTATGCCCCAGTGCTCACATTATCAGACTTGCAACAACCATTTTAGATTGATACAAATGCCTCTGACTATGCTATTGGGGCAGTTATTACTCAACAAGGACATCCAGTGGCATATCACAGTGTGACATTATCCGACACAGTGCAAAAGTATCCCACTTATGACAAAGAAATGTATTCCATTGTGCAGGCTTGCCGACAATGGAAGCATTACATTTTGGGGAAGGAAATGATCATCCACACAGACCACTGACCCCTATAGTTCATACAGACACAAGGGAAGTTGCATAACAATCGCCATCAGAAGTGGTACACATATCTGCAACAGTTTCATTTGAACATCAAGTACAAGAAGGGAAACAACAATAATGTTGCAGACTGCCTCAGTCGACCACCGATCATGGTGATAACCATTATCCTCAACTCTAGTGGGCATGACACTTCTGATTGGTTTCTTCACTACAAGAGTGATCCAGATTTCGGCCACACATACAAGACACTCTTGGAAGGTCACCAAGTTCCAAATTTTCACCTCCAGGATGCTCTACTATGTCACCTTGGACACCTTTATGTTCCTTCAAGAGAGCATGCCAAGATGATTTGGGAAGCGCACTATAGTCAGGTCGTTGGGCATTTTGGGGTCGAGAAAATAGTGGCAATACTTCAGAATTATTTCTATTGTCCAAACCTTCGACAGGATGTCGGGAAGCACATCAGATCCTGCATTGCCTACGCCATTGCCAAACCGACCATCAAGAAGAAAGGCCTCTATACTATGTTGCCTACCCCTAGTCGACCTTGGGAATCCATCTCCATGGATTACATGTCGGGCCTCCCTTCCACTAAGAATGGAAACGACTATGTTTTCGTGGTCGTCGACGGATCCTCAAAGATGGTCATTATGGTGGCCTACAAGAAGAATATCACAGTAGAAGCCACTGCTAAAATATTCTTTGAATGAGTGTGGGTACACTTTGGGATCCCCCAGTATATCATCTCAGATCGGGACAACAGGTTCCTTAGTACATTTTGGTCCATCCTTTGGTCAATGTTGGACACCAAGCTCACCAAGTCCATAGCTTTTCATCCCCAAACGGATGGCCAAACATAGGGCGTCAATAGGATGATCGTACACATTTTGCGCATGTACAACTCAAAGTGTAACATCCCCAACCCTCCAGAGACCGAGTAATGCTACCATGTGGAATATAAACTTGTATGATATATATGCATTTTAATGAATTTAAAACAATTAATCACGACAAACACAGAATTACTGCTACCAGTTCAGATTCAAACAAGATTAACAGTAAATCCACATGCAACGGAATACATGATAACATTAAAGCATCAAAAAACATGCATAAAATACATAATTAACCACAACAATGATACATATATTTTAGCTGGAGTAATACACTAACAGCGTGCAAACCTTCCACGAACCTCCCATCCTTAGACTGTGCTGCTCATCACTCTCAGAAGTAGGTCACCCCCGAGCTGGGACTAAACTCCATCGGACAATGGAATTCTAGGCTTGGCAAGGACAACAAGGAAGCTGCGCAAAGCAACAAGAAGGATATTTTATCCCAGGACCCACTTACGCCCACAACACATAGACCCTCGTTCCCCACACGCCTGCTCCACCCCAGGAGGATATACCTTCACTAATACAAGTCCATCAACTAGTACACATCCCTTACCTTGGGCTTCAGCAACAAGTTGGACCAGAAGTCTCAGAGTACTTCGGATGCTACGGGACTCCCTTCCAGGAGAACTCACTTCCCAACAAACTCTATCACTTGGGAGAGTTAGGTAAGAGAGTTTCTCACAGGATTGACAACCTACCTCTTCAACCAGTCTTTGACTCAGCTACAACCAGTTACGGATGACAGAAACAGCAACAGTAACAACAACAAGGAAAAACGGGCATAGACACCCAAAAAGGCAACAGTTGAACGCTAGGACATATCAAGGCTTAGTAAGAAACAGCCGACGATAGCAAGCCGAACTCCATCAAGGAACTGTGTGGTCGCACAACCAACAATTATGACACAACACTACTCAGACAACTAAAAGCAACAACCCAAAAACGGTTAAGGTAAAAACTCGACTCTGCAGGTGCGGATAGACTGGGTTCACCGAATCACATAGGTTGACTTCCATTTCTGGTTTTCCAAAGATGCATGAGGGTATGCAGAGGTCAAATGCAGAGAAAAATTGGGTTCATGTGCAGGATGGGAGAATGGTAGGACGAACCCAGATGGATGATGGAAGAATGACCAGCGAACCCCCAAACACAGCTGACACTTCAGCTTTTAACTGCATGAGCCCAGGTCCAAACTTGTCCTCTTGGAGCTGCATGTGCTCCATTTATCTTACGTCCCCCTTTCCAGGAACTTAGGATAATAAAAACATATCATGTTCCCATATACTTCAGGAAATAATATTAAAATATTATTCCTCTAGAGGTAAGCCCTGTAGCTTAGCCCCTAGGCCCAAATACTTAGCCCCCCTTCCTTACCCTACCTAGTGGAGCTTAGTCCCCCACAACTCTTCTTTGTGGTCGGTCTACACGCAACAATGTTTATACTTTTTATTAATGTTTTGCATAATTACATATACAAAAATCAGGCTCATTGGCCTTGGCATATGGCTCACCATCCTAATAAACACATAAGTCTTTAAGCTTAAAACCACTTGGATCACCAGCGTATAAGAAAAATTACAATTTAGAAGGGGCTCGGCCTTGGGGTATTACAATCCCCTCCCCTTATTTTTGAATTTTCCTTGGTGCAACTTATTTACAAAACAACAACAAGATTTCCAAAATATTCAAAAAGTTGTGGGTACTCTGCCCGCATAGCATATTCATGCTCCCATGTTGCGTCCTCAAGACCGTACCAGGTCCACTGGACTTTTACAATCTCTATGGCTCGATTCTGGAGATGCTTGCTTTTTTGATCCAGTATACGCACCGGATGCACTTGCAAGACGCCTTCTTGCTCCACCTGGATCACATTCTAATCGATTACATGATTAGCATCAGGTATATATTTCTTAAGAAATAAAATATGAAACACAATATGTATAGTCATGGATACATGCAATGCAATCATATATGCAACTGGTCCAATCCTTTCTAGGATTTCAAACGGTCCACGAAATCTGGCTACCAACTTTGAACAGTTTCCCAGCTTCATGGAACTTATGTTAGCTTTCACTTTCAAGAAAACATGATCACCCACTTTAAACTCCCTCTGGATCTTGTTCTTATCAGCATAACTCTTCTGCCTGTCTTGGGAAGCTTTCAAATTCTGTTTAATCTTTAGCATTTTTTCTTCCGTTTCCTTGAGAAACTCTGGCCCAGCCATTGTTCTATCAATTAGGTTATCCCATCTTACTGGAGTGTTGCACTTTCTGTCGTAAAGTGCTTCAAACAGGCTCATCTTCAGTGATTCTTGATACCCATTGTTGTAGGCGAATTCTACCAAGTGTAGGTAGTCTTCCCATTTAGATGGTTTTTCTATCACATACATCCTTAACATGTCTTCTATCACTTGTTTTACTCTCTCTGTCTGCCCATCAGACTCAGGATGATAAGAAGTGTTGAAGTTTAGATTCGTTCTAAACCCCTTGAATAACCCTTTCCAGAATTTTGAGGTGAATTTCGGGTCTCTGTCAGACACAATTGTCTTGGGAACACCGTGCAATCATTTTATTTCCCTCATAAATATATCAACAACATTAATTGCCTTGTGAGTAGTCTTCAATGGAATAAAATGGGCAGCTTTCGTAAGCTTGTCCACCGCCACCATGATTGAATCATGTTGCTTGCCAGTTCTGGGCAATCCTATGATGAAATCCATTGTCACTACCTCCCACTTCCACTCAGGAATGGGTAAAGGCTGTAGAAACCCTGTTGGGTGCATGTGCTCAGTTTTAAACTTCTAACACTCCATACATCTGGCTATGTATTATGCAATTTTATTTTTCATACCTGGCCAAAAGTAATGGATTTTGACTACTGCCACATTTTTCTGATATCCAGGGTGCCCAGCATAAGGCACATTATGCATTTCATTCAAAATCATAAGTTTCAAGTCCTAGACAATAGGTACATAAATTTTGATCTTGTACAAAAGTATTCCATCAGCCTCTAATTTATAATTTTCCACTTTCTGTAGCATCTTACCATGTTATAGCTTTGCTACCAACTCCATGTACTGCAAATCTACATTTGCAGCTTCCAAAATTATGCCCTTAATGTCAGTTTGGTACATGATCATGGTTATATCATGTAATTCATGCACTCTCCTGTTGTGTGCATCAGCCACTTTGTTCTCCTTTCCTTTGATATGCTTGATATCAAAGTCATACTCACAAAGGAATTCTAACCACCTACTCTGCCTAGCATTCAAAGTTGGTTGATCAAACAAATACTTCAGACCATTGTGGTCTGTCCTCAATTCGAACCTCCTTCTCATAAAGTAATGCCTCCATTTCTTTAGAGCATGTACTATGTTTGACAACTCCAAATCATGAGTTTCATAATTCTTTTCATGCTCTTTCAATTTCCTGGACTCATAACATATTACAATTCCATTCTAGTTGAGGAATCCTCCTAGTCCTTTTTTCATGCATATGTGCACGCTACGAAATCTTCATTCGGATCTGCAATCCTCAGGATTGGAGCACTGGTTAACAGCTACTTCAATCGTTGGAAGCTTCTCTCACATCATTATGTCCATTGAAACTTCTTCTCCTTCCTTTGCAAGGAATTGATAGGGTGACTTATCCTTGAGAACCCTGCAATGAACCTACGGTAATAGCCAGTTGAACCCATAAAGGATCTAACTTCTATCACATTCTTTGGCACTGACCATTCCTTGATGGATTATATCTTATCAGGATCTACAGTTATCCCATCCTTTGAAATGATATGCCCCAAGTAATGGATCTTATTTTGATAAAATGAGAACTTGTTCGATTTGGCATACAACTTGTGCTCTCTTAGCACCTGCAACACCATCCTCGGATGTTGTTCATGCTCTTCCTTCGACTTGGAATACACCAGGATGTCATCCAAAAAGACTATGACAAAATTGTCTAGATATTCCCTGAATACCCCATTCATTAAACACATGAAAACAACGAGTGCATTCGACAACCCAAATGGCACCACTGTGAATTCATAATGACCACACCTTGTTCTGAAGGCATTCTTGTTGATGTCTTCATCCTTTATTCTTACCTGGTGATATCTTGATCTAAGATCTATTTTTGAAAATATCTTAGCATCCTTCAACTAGTCAAAGAGATCATCGATCCTTGGCAGAGGATACTTGTTCTTAACAGTCACTTTATTCAATTGTCTAAAATTGATGCACAATATCAATGCCCCATCCTTCTTCTTCACGAATAGGAATGGGGCTCCCTAAGGTGACACACTTGGGCGTATATACCCCTTCTTCAGAATATCTTCAAGATGCAATTGTTGTTCTTTCAGCTCTGGTGTACTCATTCTGTACGGATCTTTTGATACTGGAGTTCCTCCAGGCATCAAGTTTACAGAAAAGTCAATATCTCTTTTCAGGGGTAGTCCTGGTACCTTCTGGAATACATCTTCAAAAAATTTTAATACTGCATGGTCATCTTTGACACCTTATCCTCAGGTGTTTCCTCCAAGTGGGCTGCAAATAATTGACAGCCTTTCCTGTAGCACTTCTTCGGCTGCATTATTGAGATTTCTCTAATAGTAACTACCCTGGTAATTCCTTGGTTCCTTAAGCCAACTTCACTAACCAATTTTGTAACCTTTCTCTTGGTTCCTGTAGCCAACTGCACTAACCAAGATTTTCCATGTTTGCTTCTCGACAATTGAAAACTTTCCACCACTCTAGGATCTATATAACTATGGCTAGCCCCTGAATCAATTAAAATAGTAAAGGCGTGGTTGTTGATCATGCCTTCCACTTCAATCATGTGCGACTGATATTCTTCTTGCTTGTTTTCCAGGGCTGCGTAGATCCTTGGTACTCTACTGCCCATGTCCTCCACTGTTTATGCTTGCTGAACATTGTGGACAACTCTCACTTTGTCATTTATGTGGGGGAAATATATGTACCTATGATTTACTTTATAGCCCCAACATTCCATAGGTGGCTATCTTGGCATTTGTCCACCCACTTTAGATGGGCTCTCTAAAACCTAGTTGTCCTTGAGGGCTATTCCTAAAAAATGGTGGTTTGATTCCCTTTTTCCTCTGCTCCCTCTTAAACTTCTTCTTGTATTCCCAAGCTTTTTGGAAAGTAGGATTTTCTTTTTGCTGATCATATAAGCATTTTTCTCTCCTTATAGTTTCTTCCATAGTGTTTGGGTCATCATATTGGATCTTGTCACTGATGGAAGGTGGCAGTCCATTCAGATACCTTTGAATTTTGGCAGTTTTGTCCTTGATGAAAGGAACATACTTCAACAATTCCAAAAACCTTTGTTCATATTCATCAATGGTCATGCTGCCCAACTTGAGTTCAAAGAACTCTTTCATATTTTTGTCATAGTATCCCTTAGTTAAGTACTTCTTTTCAAAATGTTTCTTGAACTCCCTCCAAGTAACATTCATCTCTCTGACGTGTTGTACTTTCACAAGATGCTCCCACCATATGGATGCCTTTCCTCTAAGTTGGTAAATGGAAATTCTTCCCTCTGCATGAGAAGAATAGTTCTGCAGTTGGAAATATTTCCTCATGCCCAGTAGCCAAGTCTTGGCATCTTCATCTTTCTTGTGTTCTCTTTCAAAAGTGGGATGTTTAATCTTGTTCATTTCACCTTTAAGCTCATCCACTCCAGATCTCCTATGTTTTCTAGTAGGATATGGGTTTGAACTATTGTGTGCTTCCTTATTGAAATGTTTTGGGGAGTGATGATGATGCCTGCTAATGCTTCTTGATCTTCTTTTCTTCTCAAGGTTCTTGTGACTACCTGTTTTTCTTGAGTCACTCTCCTTATCCAACTTCTTTTCGATTCTTTCCAAAATCTGCATCAACTTCAAGTTGAATTTTCTTTATTGATCCCTAGCTTTCATGAGCATTTTGTTATCAGCTCAGTGAGCCTGGGCATCTTTCTGCAATCGTTCAATGTTTTTCATCGTATTCTCTTCCTTGTCCATCTCTCCTCCATGCCCATTGGAGTTTGATTCTTCAACTCCCAAATGGTCATCCATTCCTTTTACTTCATTCTCTGAACAAGAAGCATTATGTGCCTCCTCCATTTCTCTGCACTCAATGGAAATTCGTTGCAGTCCTAACACTCGTTGAAATCTGCAAACACAACTGTAATCAACCAGAATTTTTCAGGCCATCGGTCCTTAACAATTCCCACAACATTCATAAACCAATTTGATTTAAGAAAAACGTTCAGATTTCATTTTATTTCTGAGATTTTCTCTGCTCTGTAATAATTTTTGGGCACTAGCCCCTTCCTCTCAGTCCCCAACCCATGTGATCACAGGTCATGACCAAGCGTTAAGTAAAAAGGTGCTTACTCGGGCCTTTGGCTTCGAAAATTTTCAAATCACAACACAATAATTTCTCGGTGTTCCGAGTTACCGAACTCGCGAAGTAGAGTGGATCAACAATCCACATCTACCCAACATCCAATGGCTTACACTCACTATGGAACCTCAGGTGTTTGAGTTCCAAGACTTCAGGTTTTCGGGACTTCGGAGCTTCGGAGGATCTCACATCCGCACATCCGAACTGTTAATCTCCAAACATTCCCAATCACCTTTGGTGACTTCACTACATTGCATCACTTAACGTTTTCCAATTGTGGGGGCATGCAACGGTAGTTTGGAGTAACCCGCCTTTCATCCCGCAATTCTTCTGACGCTGACACATAACCCCTCGGTGAAACCGCGGTTTGGATTGCGGGACCGCCTTGGATAATTAACTTCGGTGCAACTTGGGTCCCCACAATGCCTTATGGCCATAAATATTGATGTATCATGATCAACACCATTGTGGGTCCTCCGACCTTTAACTACGTTACATAACCTCGGGCCCCACTAACCTTGCTCATATAGGATGCCACATGGCAAAATACTAGTGGTTGATATGTGGCCCATTCAGATGGGTGACACATGCCACGTTCCAAATGCCATTTCAATATTCCATGGGTTCGAAACCCACTGACACGTGGCACACATCCTATTTTTCCACATCACCTCCAGGTGACGTCCTCGTGACTCACTACTTCGCCTCTTCAGGCTTCGAAACTTCTTAATTTGGGAGTTTCAACTCCTCTACGCTTGCTTTTCCCCGAAGCGCTTTCCCCCGAAGTTCACGATCCACCGACGCATGTCCTCATTTATGATCAATAACTATAAGTGACTTCGGCACTTCGGGCTTCGGGAGTTTCAAATTCACAACACTTGTCTCCTCACGAAGTACTTCCACCCAAAGTACGTGTGTCCTTCACAACGGACGGTTGTGATCTACTTCGGCCTTCGGGACTTTGGGAGTTTGTTACACTCCACACTTGAAATCCTCTGAAGTGACTTTCCTTTGCTTCCCTGGACATAGATATAACGGTCCAGACTCCTTCCAACAATAGATCTTATGACTGTTGTCGCTCCTCCTCTTGAGATTTGTTTCTCGAGCCCCTTTCTCCTTCGAGGGTTGCTGCAACACTTAGTCGACTTTCGTATCTATGCACTCCTTGCACCCAGGGACACCCTGAACCTTGAATTTTGTCCCTTTCGACAACAATTCACTCTGAAATATTTGTCTCGCTAGCCACTAACATGGCCCATCCAGGCTCAATGTTGTAACCATTCTCTGATACCATATTGTAACATCCTCGACCCTCCAGAGACTGGATAATGCTACCATGCGCAATATAAACTTATATGATATATATGCATTTTAAGGAATTTAAAACACTTAATCATGATAAACACAGAATTATTGCTACCAATTCAGATTCAAACAATATTAACAGTAAATCCA
Source organism: Picea mariana (assembly GCA_032191745.1). Lineage (NCBI taxonomy): Eukaryota > Viridiplantae > Streptophyta > Pinopsida > Pinales > Pinaceae > Picea > Picea mariana. Next base: position 123,604 of record JASDQU010014299.1, read on the forward strand.
CATACAATGGAATACATGATAACATTTAAGCATCACAAAACATGCATAAAATACATAATTAAGCACAACAATGATACTTATCTTTTAGATGGAATAATCCACTAACTGCGTGCAGACCTTCCACGAACCTCCCAGCCTTAGACCGCGCTTCTCATCACTCTCAACACTAGGTCACCCCCGAGCTGGGACTAAACTCCACTGGGCAAGGGAATTCTAGGATTGGCAAGGACAACAAGGAAGTTTCACAAAGCAACAGGAAGGATCTTTTATCCCAGGAGCCACTTACGCCCACAACACACAGACCCTCATTCCCCACATGCCTGATCCACCCCAGGAGGATACACCTTCACTAATACAAGTCCATCAACTAGTACACCTCCCTTACCTTGGGCTTTAGCAACAGGCTGGACCAGAAGTCTCAGAGTACTACGGCTACTACGGGACTCCCTTCCAGGTGAACTCACTTCCCAACAAACTCTCTCACCTGGGAGAGTTTCTCAAATTCCTGACAACCTACCTCTTCAACCAGTCTTCGACTCAACTACAGTTGGTTACGGATGACAACAACAACAACAGTAACAGCAACAGGGAAAAATGGGTATGGACACCCAAAAAGACAACAGTCAAACACTAGGACATATCAAGGCTCAGTAAGAATCAGTCGACGGCAGCAAGCCACACTCCATCAAGGAACTGCGTGGCCACACAACCAACAGTTATGAGACAACATTGCCCAGACAATAGAAAGAAACAAGCCAAAAATGGTTAAGGTACGAACTCAGCTCTGCAGGTGCGGATAGACTGGGTTCACCGAATCACACAGGTCGGCTTCCCTTTCTGGTTTTCCATAGATGCGTGAGGGTATGCAGAGGTCAGACGCAGAGAAAAATCGGGTTCACGTGCAGGATGGGAGAATGGTAGGACGAACTCAGGCAGATGATGGCAGAATGGCCAGTGAACCCCCCAACACAGTTGACGCTTCATCTTTTAACTGCATGAGCCCAGGTGGACACTTGTCTTCCTGGAGCTGCATGTGCTCCACTTAGCCTATGTCCCCCTTTCCAGGAACTTAGGATAATAAAAACATATCATGTTCCCTTAGTCTTCAGGAAATAATATTAAAATATTATTCCTCTAGAGGTAAGCCCTCTATCTTATCCCCTAGGCCCAAATACTTAGCCCCCCTTCCTTACCCTACCTAGTGGAGCTTAGTCCCCCATAACTCTTCTTCGTGGTCGGTCTACACGCAACAGTGTTTATATTTTTTATTAATGTTCTGCATAATTACATATACAAAAAGCAGGCTCATTGTCCTTGGCATCTTGCTCCCCAACCTAATAAACACATAAGTCTTTCAACTTACAACCACTTGGCTCACCAGCCTATAAGAAAAATTACAATTCAAAATGGGCTCGGCCTTGGGGTATTACACAAAGCATCCATCCATATGGGATGAGAACCTCCCATATGTACAACATAGCTATAATCGGGCCCTCCACAACTCAACCGACCATAGCCCCTTTCAGGTGGGCTTGGAATTCCAGCCACTATGTCCCATTGATGTAGCCATACCATTTGCAACTAATCAGGCTGATTTGGCTCATGTCCAGTCTGAATCTACCAAGGCGAACAACTTCATTGAGTGCATTCAACACATTCGCCAACAAGTTCATGACATATTGGACAAAGCCAATGCTAAGTACAAGCAGTGCCATGATCAGCATCAGGTGTAGCACAACTTCCAGGTGGGCGACAAAGTGTGGCTACATTTGCAGAAGGAGCGCCTCGTTGGACCCCACCGCAAGCTTCGCCTGCTCCGATATGGGCCATACACCATCACCAAGATTCTAGGGGGGGATTCCTTCGAGTTCAGAATCCCACCATTCCTTGGTGTGCACCCATTTTTCAATGGATATCGCCTTCGGCCTTACTTTCCACCTCTACTGGACACATCCGACATAACAGAACAACTCACACCAACAGAGTTAAACCTAGACTGCATGGAACAAGCCAAAACTGATCGAATTATGGACACACAGATCAATAACACCCGCCATCAAAGGATCCAGCTATATCAAGTTGTCAGAGCAGGCCAACTCCTCCACCAGGGCAAGTGGCTCACCAGGGACCAAGTTTAGCAGAAGTTTCATCATTTCATGGAGGAAATCAACGCAATGGGGACCATTGCTTCCTAAGGGGGGAGGAATGATCCAAGTGGATATTGGTGGCCACTCACCTATTCCACTTGGACCCCCACCATTTTTTCTTTCATTTTTTCAGTTTCCTTAATTGTAGCACAATTTACTATTTTTGGCAATTTTTTCGGGTCATGAACTTTTGGAGTCGTTTTGAGGCCCTAAACGACATTTTTTGGGCATCAACCGAACGATGAATATTAATTTGTTTTTGACTATGATATTAGTTGTCATTAGTTGTAGTCCTCAGATAGATCTTTCTAACGATGCATCATATGCGTCAAACAGAGATAGTATGCAAAAGTTACGACCCCAGGAAATTGATGTACCAATTTGCCTCGACTGGGCCCATATTCTGGCGTTTCATCTCCTAGGGTTAGGCTTTTGGATGTTTAGGGTTTCCCTTGTTTCTCAATAACATATAGGCCTTCAAGACTCATTTTAACACAGAGTTTAGAGGCCTATAGTCGCCACATCTCTTCTCAAGCCCTAGCTAGTTTATTTCTATTATGTCTGTAAACAAATTTCAGTTCTTCGATATTAATGAAATGAAGTGTTATTTCCACTGCATCTTTGTATTCATGGTTATTTGCGTATTATGTTGTGTTCCTGCATAAATTCGGATCAATCTGAAACCACCGACATTCGAAGAGTCTTGAGAAGGCAAGAGAATTATATCACTAATAATAGGAAATCAATTTTCTCAATAACTAGTAAGATGCATTCTCAGGAAGAGGCCAGAAACTATGAATTTTCCTTCATATTGGAAACCATGCATAGTCAAAAGAGACAAATTGAAGAACTTCAACCCTAGTCTTTTTCTCTTTGACAATTGGTTGTGAGTCTTGTAAGAACCACCTCTTCATCCAATTCAAATGATAGGTTGTCAATTGTGTCTAGAGTGGAGGAAGTAAAAGAAGATGAGACAATGCAACAACGACAAGAGGATGTGGAAATGTTGAATGCGGATCAAAACTTTTTGGACAACACAAAGAACCATGAGAAAGCTTGCATCCACCATGATTTTATTCAGTAATAGTGCATATTGTTTTGCAAATTTTTATTGATTTTAGGAGTCTTTTTAAGAATCTATACTAGTAGTAGTTATCTAAAATGTTATGCGAAGAATTGTTTTGTCTCTTTAGATAGTAAATTTAAAATTTGGAGAAATTATAGAAAATATTTTGGATAGTTATCATATATTTGTATTAGTATTCTTGCCAATGTGACTACTATGACTTTCTAACACAAAATATACTCATTCTGGTTAACAGAAAAAAGAGATTATAATCAAATTTTTCTTATGCAAATCAAGAAATTAAATGACGAAAAGAAAACACAACAAAGAAAGTTATATCAACTTGTCAACAAATAATCATTGATCGACAAAGAAACAATGATCGGTCCAGTTGAGTTAGGCATATCATTGCATATTGAAGTACAAACAACAAATAAAAAACCCTAGAAAATCCAAGTGTCTCAACTAATAAAATTCAATGATCAATTGAGTGACACAATTGTATGAAGAAGATATAATACCAAAGGTGAATCCATAGCATTCTAAAAATATGATAAGAAAATATCATGTTACAAGGACACCTTATTGAATTCCTAATAACAAAACTCAACTCTATATCCAATCAACATATCTACATCGTTCTAAACAAAAGAAAAAATTGACCTATATTTCAAAGAATTTTAAATTTAGAGCAATTGAGTTTCAAAATAGAAATCATCTTGGGAATCACAATACACAAATTTCATCTTGGAAACCCTATAAATGCACAATTCCACAAAGGATCAAATTAGGGTGGTTAGAGAATTTCATAATTCGATAAGTTTGATCAATGTTGTGTCACTTATATTGTCTCATATCTTCAGCCCTCACAACTTCAAGAATAATGAGTTATTAGAAGGCATTTTAGGCTAGAATGAAGATGTAGTCTTTTCCATAAAATGATTTAAGGAAAACACATATTTGAAGAGAGGGAATGTAATAACTATAAAATATATAACTAGGTTATGTATACCTCCGTAGACTTTAGAATTCAAATTGTTGTGTGGAGAGGGTCTCTTGTCCCACAAACAAGGGGGTCTCATACACCAATTTGGTGTTTGGCTTGGTCGTGACCTTAAAAATAGCTTATTACTATTATAATAATTATAATAGTATTAATCTAAGGGACACAACCTAAGTAACGAACACAAGTGCTCACCTTTATGATTAGTCAATGTATATAAGTATATCGTCGCAAGGAATTATATCAATCATCTCATATCTCATTCATTCATTATTCAATTATATACTTATTATCCTATATGGATTTCAACTATATTCCATTCCTATGTTGGATATTTTTTTGTATATGAACTATTGTTCATTACATTTTCATAAGAAACTAGATGAATGTTAAAGGGTAAAGGATTTAGCTTATGAGACCCCTTATGGARTTAGAAAACCTTCAAATAACCGTATATAAAATATATCAAGCTTTGCCTAAAATGGTGCTTCATACCTTGTGCTTGTATTGTGCATAGTGTTGTTTTCTTACTAAGCATTGCAAATAAATCACAAACAATCAAAGTCGTTGGAGACTTATCATAAAATAAAATATGGAAGGAATAATAAACATCCATGTTTGATGGAAAAAAACATGGTATACAGATTGAAGAATGATTTATATATCAAGTCATGGGTCAAATAGATATCACAAGAGTTGGAGCAATTTCTACACAACAATATTGAAATTTAACTTTACAAAAAAAATTGCTTGGATTTGTCCTAGTGTTGAACAATAGCGCCAAGCACCAAGTATGTTGATATTGTTTTGATTTTTCAATACCATGCACAAGGCTATATGTTTACAAGGATGTTGATTTGGAATGCATCATGTCTGCATGGATGTTTGACATGCAAGGAGGAGTAGGAGAAAGGTAGGAATTGAGATGCAAGAGGAGGAGCATGAGAGAGGTGGATGGGAGCTTTGGATCTACTATATAAGATAAATATTGTCTCTCTAAAAGTCTGATCTGGCGTGTTGGGGCCTTCAAATCTCAAATCTAGCTCAGTTATCACGACTTGTTGCAGTCGCACCAAAGTAGTGTATGCTTCATTGGATATATATATTGAATCTTCATGTGGGCCTATATTGATCCCTTAACCAACTTGAACCACCACAATCATGTCCACATTGTAGAAATTAGAGAGGCGATGACCAACTGTAATAGTTTTTTCCTTTTTTTGAAGCTTGGTTTAGAGCATCTTAAACAATCTTCTTTAGCTCTACAACTAGAGCACGTGTTGCCTCATTTAGAATAAGTAGATGAGGATATTTGAGCATAGCTTAAATGAAGAAATATCAAGAGGCATGTAGAGCTATTTGAATATATATGACAAGAATATAGGATGATGCAAGTGTCAGAAAAAAAATTACAAGTGGCAACAAACAACCTGCTCCTAGTTACTTCAAAAGGTATTCTAACATAGGAGATAGTTGTCATATGTCACTCATGAATTACAATGTCAATAGTATTAATGGCATGTCATTGGTCATTAATAGAATGTCAATAATGATGGAGGGTTGATTTATCCTTTAGTTTTGTTATGGGTCATGGAAAAACTCACACACAAGAATATGTTCAATATGAAAGTGAAAATATATGCTCCTTAAAACTTTGGTTAAATCATTGATAAAATCATCAATATCCTTAAAAATTTGGTTAAATCAATGATAAAACCATCAATTAATAGTACTACAAATAATCTAGGACAATTCAAATACTTTATTCCCTAATTAATGAGAAATAATCATCAAAGAAAACATGCAAATGAGGACACCAATTCCATATAGGCATGGAATTAAGATATTATTTGGATCCATAATTTGGACAAGGCYTACTTTCTTTTCWCCAAGGAAAAGACAAGAGGTTGTMATTAAACAATTTTCTTAAACTAAACCATATTAAGATCAACTTTAATTGAGCTTAAGGGATAATAGAACGTGTAATTTATGGAGAGATGTTCATAGATAAAGATGATGTTGGAAAAGCGGGGGGAAATGGCCTCTGCGGTCAAGGAGCGGGATAGTCTTACCAGACTGCGATTAAGGAGCGGGAAAATCTTATCAGACTACGGTTAGTCACTCATGGGTTTCTTTCTCAGTTTTACGACAGGAGATTTTCTCCTCATTTTATTCTGGTAGTTTCTCTCCTTGACATCTTTCTCCCATAGTAGGAAGTCTCTAAACTACAGACACCTATGGATACCATAGCCTACATGGAAAATTCCCCCATGGATTCTGGGTTTCTAGGGGAGATGAAAGGTGGAGGGTTTTCTGACCCGCTGGTTGAGTTGGGGGTAGCTCCACTTCTTCCACAACAGCCTCCGAAGAACAAGACAGCGCTTTCTCTCCGGACTCCTCTTCTCAATAATGTTTTTTGGGGGGATTTCACATAACCTTGGTTAACTGGTATTCGCCATCCAACAATCAATTATCTACCTTCCCTCATCCCGCAGCGGACCTCGGACTTGGACGGGTTTAACCAAACAGAAGGAGGTTTTTTACTTTCTTCTCCCTCTCCTCCTCGAGTGCTTAGATCAAGGCAAGCCCTTGGAAAGGGCCCTTTATGAAATGTTGTTCCTTTAATTGTAGGGGTCTGGTTGGCCCCCTCAAAAGACCAGCCCTAAAAAGGGTGATCAATTCATAACACCCAGATATACTTATTTTACAAGAAACGATGGGGGAAGGAGAGGAAGTAAAATCCAGACTAATCTCCTTACTCTCGAGATGAAACTTTGAAACACTGGACTCAACACGAATATTTGGAGGTCTGGAAATTGGGTGGAACACCCGTTCCATTCAAGTCATAAACTCTTGGGGTTTTGAGTCAGGTCTTGGTATTACAATCCTTTCGACGGAGCTGGAAGATCTTCTTCACATCATCAATATCTATGGCCCCTTCCAGAAAAGAGGCCCCTACTGGGACAAGATTTTCACAAAGTATTTCCTGAAAGAACAACAAGTTTTACTTGGAGAGGACCTAAAATTTTCCCTGGGTTTGTCAGAAGTTTGGGGAACACATGCGAGAGTAGATCTATTGATTGGTTATTTCACACAAAAATTGGTCGATTGCAACTTATTGGACATTGAACTTGTAAAACGCAAACCAACCTGGAGAAATAACAGAGTGGGGGAAGACAGTGTAGCCAAAATATTAGACTGTTTCTTGATAATAGACACTCTCTTGGAAAATCCTTTTCATCTGAAGTAGTGGATTGGATTTGGAGGCATTTCAGACCACTTTCTGATCTTTCTGGAACTAAGAAAAGGGTCGAGCAAGCCACCAAGCCCCTTCAAATTCAATAGGACTTGGTTAACTGATGACTCCTTTACAATCTTGGTAAGAGAAAACTGGACCCCGTTTTCACAAGAGAGAACTTGCTCGGTTGCTTCTCACTTTGTTAAAAATCTTCAGAGAATCAAAGAAAAAACAAAGATATGGGCTTTCCAGAAACGAAAAATAGAAGATTTGGAACTTAAAAATCTAGAAATCCAACTAAATCTTTTGTCAGAGGAAGAGTGGGGTGGTTTTTCCACTTTAGAAGCCAATACAACTCTACTCATATTGGAAGAAAGGAGAAACGGGCTACTCAAGGAAAAGGAAGAATTGTGGAGATTAAAAAGCAGAGCTATCTGGATGAAAAGTAGAGATGAGAACACAAAATTATTTCAAGCATATGCCAAAGGTAGAAAGTGTTCTAACACCATTTGGAAATTGAAGGATCAATATGGAAACCACGAAAATACTTTTGAAGGAATCTCAAGAATAGGCAAAAAGTACTTCCAAGAACTTTTCAGAACAGAAAACCAGGATACTATAGAAGAAGTGGTATGTATGACCCAGTACTTTCCTGGATTCACCAATGAGGAGGATAACATAATGCTAATGGAGGAATTTACTACATAGGAGTTAAAAGAAGTGATGAGAAGCTTCCAAAAAGACAAAATCAGAGGACCAGATGGCTGGACCATTGAAATTTTTTTTGGTTTTTTTTTTTATCTCCTCGGACAGGATATTCTAAGTTTGGTAGAAGAGATAATACTTACAAGGAAAATGCCACTAAGACTTAAATCCACTTTCATAGCCTTAGTCCCAAAAAAGGACAACCCTGATACTTTGGATGATTTCAGGCCAATTTCACTCTGCAATTTCATTTACAAAATTGTGTCCAAAGTCGTAGTAAGAAGAGGAAAAAGAATCCTCTCTGATAAAATTTTGAGTGCACAATTCGGATTTTTGGAAGGTAGACATATCCACGAAGCAATAGGGGTGGCACAAGAAGAAATACATAGCATAAAGTCTAGAAAACTAAGAAGTGAAGTATTAAAAATTGATCTTTCCAAAACCTATGACATAGTAAGTTGGTTCTACTTACGTCTTCTTCTAACACACTTGGGCTTTTCAGTTTTTTTTATCAAATGGATTATGTGTTGTATTACTACAGTCTCCTTCTTAGTGTTCATAAATGGATCTACCTTCCCTTTTTTCACTCAGAAAGAGGCTTAAGACAAGGTTTTCCACTCTCTCCAATACGTTTTCTCCTAGTAATTGAAGGCATCAGCACTATCAGAAGCAAAACGAACAGGATCTTTCTCTAGAATTAAAATTTCCCCTTCCCTTCAAGTTACACATCTTATTTTTGTGGATGATATACTTATCTTTAATTCAGGCTCCAGAACGGAGGATGAGACTCTGAAAAAAAATCTTAAGTCTTTTTTCATAAGCTACAGGAATGATTATAAATGAAGGGAAGTCCACCCTCACAACAAACCTACTTACAGAGGAGGAGAGGGGTCTTTTTAGACAACACTTTCCTTTTTCGGAAAAGACTTTAGAAGAAGGGCTGAAATATCTGGGTTTTGTTTTAAAACCAAATGACTATAGGAAAGAGGATTGGATTTGGATTTTTTTTTAAATGGAAAAAATATTCTTATCATGGAGTCACAGATGGATTTCCAGGGCAGGCATATTAGTCTTAGTCAAGTCGGTTTTGGAAGCTATCCCAGTATATTGGTTGTCACTTTCTTGGATTCCAAAATTAATTCTGGAGGCAACTCAAAAACTCACCTTTAGATTTCTCTGAAGTGGGAAAAAAGAATCACATGTGACACCCTAGGTCCGATGGAAAAGAATCGGTGTTCCAAAGGCCCTAGGAGGATGGGGCCTTAAAAACATACATTTTTTTTCAAAATCACTGGTAGCAAAAGGAGGATGGCGACTAATAAGTACGACTAGTCTTTGGACAAAAGTAATAATTCAAAAATACATTGAACCAGATTCTGTGGAGACATGGATCAGACAGGCTTAGAAATATTTGAATGGAGCCTCGGTCATATGGAAGGCTATTATTAACTCCTTCCCAATTATCGTGGAAGGACTTGCATGGAAAATAGGAAATGGTCACCGAGTGAGATTAGGAGCGGATCCTTGTGTGGGCAGTGAAGGCCAACACCTTCTTCCAGAACAACTTATCCTTCTCTGTAGAATCAAAGGTTTCGACACTTTAGATAAAATTGTCGATCCAAATGTTTCAACCATATGGTCACAAGGGTCGAAGTCGGTTGTTGGTCTTGACCTAGAAAATGCAAATGCAGCAGAACTGGAAAGATACATCACAATTCTAAAAAAACACAGGTAAGACTCAGGGATCAAGAGGATCAACTTGTATGGGACCGAACAACCTCAGTTTTCTATACTCAAAAGGATGGGTATACTTTTTTAATACAAGAACTAGTCCAATATGAACCAGACTGGTGGTGGAAAAAACTTTGGAGAATAAACTGTTTGGCAAAGTCAAAACTTTTTATGTGGAGTGTATTAAAAAACAAGGTACAACAAAAAACGAAACAAAAAAGAAAATTTTCTAGCCCTGGTAGGTGTTCTCTGTGTAAAACAAAAGGAGAAACTACTCAACATCTTTTCCTGGACTGTCGCTATATTAAGGATGTATGGACAAAAGTGTCTAGAATTTTGAAACTACACTTTTGTTGAATGGCCCCTCATTGGAGAAAGCCTAGAAGGACTGGTGGATGAACAGAGAAATTAAAGCCTACAAAATGTTGCCTTTGTTGATATTATGGGGTGTTTGGCTTGCCCAAAATGAAGTCATCTTTAAAGAGGTTTTTGTAGCACCATAAAAAACCACACTCAAGCTTGGCCATCCTCTCCTCATACTTACCAACTGAAGGGAGAGTCAAGACAACAATTATTAAGGAGGTCACTATTGATAAAACAAAACCTTGGAGTTTTTTTTATGGAGCCTCCCAAAATAATAGATGTGGGGGGGGGGATTTTATACCTCTCAATCTCCCACTACTACACACCAACTTCTGGCTTGGGAACATGAACACTGAATTTGCAACGCACTGAGTTTGCAACAGATGAGGATTGATGATTGTATGAAAAGGTTGCAATTATTATTTTTGACATGAAAACAAGAAACTTGGGTTTGCATAAGGTTTAAGATATAAGGACTATAGAAGTTGACCAAGTACAAGGAGTTTGCAACGCAAATGATATGAAATAGTTTGCAATGAACATAAAATTTGCAGCAATTAAGGTTTGATGGTAATCAATCTTCAGGCAACAGAAATTAATCATCAATCAGAGTACCTATATATAGAGCTCGCTCCTTGTTTGCAGAAAACCTGAACCAATCAGTCTCTAATGTTGTTAATCCACCATCAATCCACTACAAACAATTAGCAGCACCAGGAGTCTACAACAACAATCAATCTGCAACGCTTTTTTTGCAAAAGAAAATGAAGATGGAAAATGATAAACTCTCCTTTTGAAAACGATCCTTTAGAATTGCTTGATGATGTGATGGCATTGAAAACTTGTGTTCATCATTAGAGACTTTTACAAAATGATAATCATAAAAAGATTTGACACGTGTTTTATTTTTGAATTGATGCGAACTTTTAGGAGAGTCTCTTGACCACTGAACATTCCATGTGTTAACGGGTGTCATGATTTGTATTCCCTTTAAGTATCCAACTTTTATTGATGGGGAAATGGCACAATAGTGCAGATATAATTAGTTGATCTTTATTGTCGTTTGTTGAGAGACTAATAGTCACTGAAGAATAAGGTTATCAACTTATTGTGCATGTGCCTCAGCTAATCCTCATAAGTCATCGAGTCCACGGTCTACCCTCATGGTAATATGACACCTCAGAGTAAAATGTCCCTATCTTTTCAACTTGGGCCACAAAAAGAGTTCTATTATGTGGAAACAAGAATGTTGTTCCTCTGCTCCTGATGGTACTCAATATACTTCCCATACAACCCCATTACCCATGTGTGGATTGATAGATAAGCATTTTCCATGGCCTACAAACACTGCAATCAATGTGAAAATATTTTTCATAATCCAAAATTCAACGTAACTTAATCACATACATTTTATTGTTCCCATACTCAATCTGGAATCCAATAAAATTTTGACACAATCTTGAATCAATGCACTCCTTTGATTTCCTGTCACACTAGGTAAATTGTCAATACCATTTGCAAATTAATGTATCCATATTTTGATTTCATTTTATCCAATTCACAAAAATCAATATCATCAGTTGCATCATATCAATGCATAAACATTTATCACATCTCATTAATAATGAGTGTAATGAAATTTATAGTTACTTTATGTTAATCACGGTTTAAAAAACAAAAAAATATATATAATTAATTTATATTTAAATATTTAAACTTAATATTTAGAAAATTAGAAAAATAGCAGCCTCTAAATCTCAAAGTTTGCCAAATTAATTATTAAAAAATAATTAATTATAAAATGAATTATAAACATTTATCACGTCTCATTAATAATCTGCGTAATGAAATTTATAGTTACTCTCTGGAGACTGTACGTGCCCTCACTTGGTGTTGTTTTAGTAGGCAGGGCGACTTCATTACCATCCTCGGCCAATTTATCATTTTATCGAGCACAGCTTAAACGTATTTAAATTTATTGCATTGAGGGGTTTTGTGGTTTTGCATTGAAATTGCGGGGTGGGTTTATGTTGGAGAGTCGTTTTAGGAAGCTTTGGGAATGTGCTACTTTGAGGGCCGGCTTTGTCCGTCGATCCGATAGTGTCGGTTTTTGGGTTTTTAGTGGGTTTTTCTGAAGGATTTTCTGTAATGTGATGAGAAAAAACACCAAATGTGGCGGGTGGGCGGGCGGTCTGTCTATCTATGCAACCCTTAGAAGGCTTTGTTTTTTAATCATGCAGGGTTTTTTGCAAGGAATTTGAATGCGGAGAAGAAAATAATTGTTGGAATGTGCAGGCGTTGAAGTTCAATAGCGTTTAGCATTGATTTTTTCCTCTGAATTCGGGCTGGATTTTGAAGCTTTTGTTTCCCAAGTCCAAGGTTAGATTAGCTACTATGCTGCTACTGCTAAATTGAAAAGGGTTTTGTTTTTATGGTGAATACAGCAGCAGTGTCTGGTCGTGCTTCTTGGGCTTCTTCTGGACATTTGGACCCATGTGCCCGAGAGTTTACACCTGGTCCTTATGCCATGTTCCAACTACCACCATGGACGCCAATATATTATTCACGCACAACCAATGTTTCACCCACGGCAAGCGCGTGTTCGATTCTTGTGACTCCAGTCATGCCCTTGTATAATGCTTGTGGTATGGGCATTCGTTATCCTGCTGCTTCAATTCTACAACCACTATGGGGTAACAGGCAGTAGCAACAACATGTTTCAATTGGATTTCAAGGGGATGTTAGCATCCATTGTCTTCCAATGGTGCCCCTAATGACGCATTATAGCTACAATGACAACAAAAACATGAGCAACACTGGTGTTGCGACTTGTAGTGGGAGCAATGTCGCGGGTTCAAGTTCTGGGGTTGTTTATCCATTAGGCAGAGAACATGCATCTGAAGCGTTGCTTTTAAGTTCTGTGCCCGTTGAATTCATTGAATAGGATTTGAGGTAGGAATTGGATGTCTGGGGGCCTGTGAATGTTGGAGGGTGACATTTTAAAATTCCTGAGACGGATTTAAGTGTTGTGGTCATATTAATATAGATATCGAAGAAAAGAAGATTAAGATAAAGAAACAGATAGGAGGTGTTGTTATCCACCTATGGGTAGGGTAAAACCAATGTACTGTTTAGGCGCAAAAACCAGAGATGCATCGAAAGCACAACTACTTAAAGAACAAAGCAATCTAACACACCGAACAATCCTGCAATAACATTGTGACCAATTGGAGCTTGGCTACCAGAAAGCATGACACCGATGTTCAATTTCCTGTTTGATTTTAAAGTCGCTCTATTGCTTGGCACGAGATAGATCGATGGTTGTCCTTAAAGTTGCAGAAATATCTTAGCAATCACCTCTGCACATACATGAAAAAGAGAGAGATATAAGTAGCATCCATATTTGAGAAAGAAAAATAGAAAAATGAAAACCTGGACTGCTAGCAGTGGGAGTAGGAGGTCCATGTAGGTGCATGGCGAGCTTAAATGGTGTCTCTAACACGCTAGACAGGGGGAGATGATGACCTAGATGATTCGATTTCACATCGACTCAATTGCACCTCACTGTAGACAGAAATGTCCATCATTAGAGCCCCTTGCTTCCGTGTATAAAAATTGTTTCGGATTCCTTCGTTCTTTCTCGTAAAATCTTTCATTCTTTCTCGTAAAATATATCTTCTGTGTATAAAAATAACCACGGATTCCTTCGTTCTTTCTCGTAAAATCTTTAATTATTTCTCGTAAAATATATCTTGTCGGGATCAGGGCAATCATCCTCATTTCATGTCGATCATGGATTTTATGGAGATCATAGAGGCGGGGGTAAAAAAAGACAAATTTGTATTTATTAATACTTCACTGACCGATTGATATGAGGTGGTGGGTAAAAGAAGGCCACAAATTGTATTTATTAATACTTCGCTGATAGAAAGGAATACTGGGCGGTCTCGAAGAGGCACAGTATTTAGTAATACTTCACCGACAAGAAAGGATGACGGGCTGGTTTCGAAGGTATTTATTAATACTTCAGTTTTCCGCAAAGGAGATCGGCGGAGAGGGAGATGTCAAATCGGATCGCTGGAGGTGAGGTCGAATCAGACAACTAGTGGAGGTGTTTAAATACAAAGTGGTTTGGTTTGGTTGACGCGACTGATATTTTATAGAATCTCTCCATATATATACTTTTGGCATAAATATATATACCTTCGGCATAAATATATACCTCACATAATTAATTAAAAATTTTAATAAATTTAAATTATTTAAATATATATATATTCAATTCAGTTAAAATGACAAATAAATGATAATCATTCAAGATAACTCATTTATTGTGGATTATTTTAAAATTTAAAATTTACCAATTACAATATGTTTCTTTAATATATTCTTCAATAACTTGTTAAATACAACACTACATAAATAGTTTATTTATATTCTTCAATAACTTGTTAAATACAACACTACATAAATAGTTTATTTAATGTGTTTATCATATTCTTTAATTACAATATGTTTTTTTAATATATTCTTCAATAACTTGTTAAATACAACACTACATAAATAGTTTATTTAATGTGTATATCATATTCTTTAATAACTTGTTATTTACAACAATACTTAAATATTTGACTTGAATCAATGCATTTTGTATTATTTATTTATTTGGACATATTAAATTATTCATTATAATTCAATCTTCTTTTACATTATTTATTTATTTTGATCAATTAAATTATTCATTGTATCATTATAACTTTTTAATTTTTTTTAATGTTCTTTCATAACATTGAATTGTTAATTATATTTACTAATTTTATTAAATTTCAAAAATATATATATAATTATTAAATAGTAATATGTATAAAATTAATTAATTATTAATCATTTACATAATCAAATGTGTTTAAACCACATTAATATATTCTTTTTATAATTATAATTATTCATTTAATTATAATTATACATTGTCATATAATTAAATTCTTCATATCAATTTATATAAAATAGTAATATATATTAAATTAATTATTTATTAATCATTTACATAATTAAAAATGTGTTTAAATCACATTAATAAGTTCCTCTTATAATTATAATTATTCATTTTCATGTAATTAAATTCCTCATATCAGTGATCAGTCCGAGAGAGTTTTGTCTTATAGCTTAACTAAAAATTATCCATGAATTTGTTAAATAATGGCAATATAGGAATAGTATTGATATTTTAATATGTTGGGATATATACGGGTTGAAATATAGTCATATTTTTGGTTTAGAAATTATATATAATTTTAGTTGGTAAACTTGTTATATATAGAGAGGGGTTGTTTAAATATGATCTTTTGAATTTTTTCATTGAAATCAGATAAAATGGATCTTAGTGAAATCACCATTTTTTGTAGTTTAAATTGTATTTTTGAATGTATAAATAAATTCAACATTTTGAAAAACTCGATAAGAAATCAATCACTCAAATATAGAGTTCCAACTATTTTTTATTGGATTTTTGAAAAAAACTGATAAAAATATATATATACCCATAAAACACCAAAAAATAGAATATTTAGACTACACATACATGTGTATGTCTATATATATATAAGCTTATAGAAGGTAGAGAGATTTTTTTTAACGATTGCAGCCTACAGTATTTGCGCAAGGGTCCAATGAGCCTGGTTAGTATTTATTTTTGGAAATGAATGTGCAGTGAAGCAAGCATTTATAATATAGTTCAAAATTAAATGAAGTCGAACACACAGCAAATGAGTTTGACTTGTTCATCGACAAGAGCCCATCCCTGAATGCAAAATCGATGAATAGTGGAGAATCTAAAAGGTGGTCATATTGGATAGTTATAGAAACAGTGGACCAAACCTTGGATGAACACAATAAGGTGATAATCTTCCAAAACTTGTTGAAAAAACAAATTATATATAAAACAAATCTTGTTATCCCTGTAAATTTCCACCGTTAGGTGTTAATACCTAACAACTATAGGATTTCGATTTCAAATTTTGTTGCATATCATATAATGAGAAAACTAATTACATAAGCATCACAATCTATATATTACGGTTTTAGGGAATGGTTTATAATCTTAATATTGGAATCGATAGAATGAATTATATATATATATAAAGATTATAAATGTATATGGAGACTATATATAAATAATACATGGTATTTATATACAAATCAAATAATAAAACTTAACACAAAGTATACAATGGAATAAACAAGAGTTACCATTATTGGTCAACTTGATTCTTGAAATGTGTGCTCCAATTTTTAGTTTTGTATCAATTTGTTAATAGACTTGCATCAACTTGAGAATGTTACGATTTTCTCGTTCACCAATAACCCTCACAACTAAAGTTAGATAGGATTTCGACTAAATTTTGTGGCATATCATTATAGTTAGATAGGATTTCGATTAAATTTTGTGGCATATCATATAATGAGAAAACTAATTACATAATATCAAACTTTATATATATATATATAAAATTTAACAGAAATTATAAAATGGAATAAATAAGAGTTACTATTATTGGTCAATTTGAATGTGTGTTTCAATTTCTAGTTTTGCATCAATTTGTAAATAGTTTTGTAATTTCTAGTTTTGCATCAATTTGTAAATAGTTTTGTATCAACTTGTTAATTATCTCCCTACTAACTCCTTTGGGTACTCTCCTTCACCAATAACCCTCAAGCCCCAATACAATTGTATAGAAAAAATGTATTGCTAATAATTGATTAAAAAATGAAGTGATCAAGCTTGAGAAGAATCTCCACTTCTCAACAAACTTCAATAGATCAAACTCTCAACAAATACAAATGAAAATATTATTTTAGAATTACTATATCTATTTAACATTAGGGTGCATAAAAGTGTTTTTCTTATAACTCAAACCCTCTTTTATAGTTTTTGTGTTTCATGTCACTTAATTACTATTAGCTTAATATTCACATATAAATGTGTCATTCATATGCACAAGTGCTTTGGTAATTACCTATTTACAATTATAAAATAATAAATTATCTTCACCCAACTCATGCATTTATTATTTCCTCTCCTAGGTGTTCCCTTGATCTTCTCACAACTCCCTATTTTAGTAGTTACACATAGAGTTACTAGTCTTAGTTATTTATTAGTTCATTTTAACTCCCTTCAACTTAGTTTTATTTTCCATGTTAAATTTGAATTTTAATTATTTTGTTTGTAAATATATATACATGTTAAATAATTCCATTTGATATTTTTCAATTAACTTTCCATTTCATCATCAAAATTACACAATTTATTAACCATACCAAAGGTGAGATGTATCTCATGCCCTTCAAGAATTACATTATTGTATTTCCAAGGGTGTTGTTAGCACCAGGAGTTGTTCGAGCCCTTCAAGAATTGTGTTATTGCATTTCCAAGGGTGTTGTTAGCACCAGGAGTTGTTCTTAGACTGCTTTAAGAACAAGCTCAATACCCATCAGAATATAAATGATTAAAACATGTTTATACTTGAGTGGATTAGCAAGACTGAGAAACAAAGGGAGAGGGAAACAAACTGTCTACAAAGGCATTTCATTAGGCATGGAGTCATAACATCCTATAGATCAAAGGCAATCAAACTATATACCAGATAAAGGTTTTATATAATTATGGGTAGAAGCATATAGAATATGACAAAAGGAAGAACATCCATCGTACAGAGATCCTTTCTGCAAACAGATTAAAGAGTGCTTAAACAATAAATTATGATTAATAGGCAAGCTACAGCAGATCCTCTGCTGCTCATGAATTCATCAATCAATGGCAGTTATGATCCTCAAATACTGCAATCTATTTAAGCAATAAGATAAGGAAAAATGAAAACAAAGAAAAACAACATCTGATAAACAGCTTCATGAACCTTCAATGGCATAAATGCTTATAGCACAGGCCCTTAGGCTTTACAAATAAACACACACAGTTGTTTTCTCCTCCTAAATCCCCTCTCTAGTCTAGAACTCAACCCTTTCATCAACAAAACAACTTCTATCTATAGTGTATCATTCCTTCCTACTCTAAAGAGGTCTAATCCCAATTGGTTGCATTGGATTCCTTTTTCTCTAGGAGTTTTTACAACAAGGTGAAACAGAAAATCCACCTAGCTCCTATTTTTTTGGATCTTGTTTATTGTGATAAATGTCTTTTGAAAGATGTCATGATGCTTGATCTGGTGATAGAACAGATGTACCTCATGTCCAACTACCTCCTAGGAAACCATTCGAACTCCCTCAGATAGGTGGAATCCCTCCTACATCACGTATTTCTCAGACTATTAGAGTTTGCAGCGCAATTTCAGGATTTGTTGCAAACTTTCTTGTAGGTGATTTTTTCAACCTTTCTACCAAACGAAGAACTGGTTCTGGATGATTTTTTGTTAGAAAATCAATAATATTATGATTCATCTTCACAAAAAAAATTAGAAGAACCCAGATCGGAATTTAAAAGTTATGATGAAAATATGATTCTGCTATGTACTAATTTTCTATATACTGTTTCAATTTAGCAGTTCACAATGCCTCTGCAGGATGCGCTGAGAACTTTCTTGTAGGTGTTATTTTTTCTTCAAAACATATCAGTTGCAGCCAAAACTGTGCAAGAAACCTTAAAAACCTTTGTTAATGCCTGCTACACCTCAGGGTGTCCTCCCTACATCTTTTCACAAAAGGCTAGGCAGTTCACCTTTTGAAATGCCTCTCTAAATGATGGATTTGAATTGAGCAACTGCAGGTCATAAGGCTCAACCCTAAAAACTTCTCCTCCGTGAATGTTATTTCCCTATTGAGTACCCATGACAACAAAAAACCAGCAAACCCCTTGTCTTATAACAAGTGCTATTAGGCTATATGATAAAGACTAAAAGAAAGGTGCTACTAATTGATTTGCCAAGGCTAGGGTTTGATGAGAAAGAGATTTGTGCTAAAATTTCATTACAGACTGGAAAGAAAGAAAGCTGAGGAAATGAGTTAAGGGTACAACCCAAAAAGTAGAAAAACCCTTCAAGAGGGGAAAATCTTGAACAACCTATGTAAAATAGAGAGTTCCTTGCACAAAATGGTTTGCAACGCAGTGAGTTCATAATAGAGTTTAAAATTTGCAGCAACAAGCTTTTAGGCTAGGTTTTATATCATCGGGATTTTAATTTGCAGAGGGATAGAGGGGGTTAAGATTACAACGAAAAGAGGCTTCTCAGGACTGAACAAAGTTGAAATTAACCAGGGTTTTTCATGCGAGGAAAACAAGGGGGTTTGGAGCATAGTGAATTTGCAACGCACTGAGTTTGCAGCAGATGAGGATTGATGACTGTATGAAAAGGTTGCAATTATTATTTTTGACATGAAAACAAGAAACTTGGGTTTGCATAAGGTTTAAGATATAAGGACTGTAGAAGTTGACCAAGTAAAAGGAGTTTGCAACGCAAATGATATGAAATAGTTTGCAATGAACATAAAATTTGCAGCAATTAAGGTTTGATGGCAATCAATCTTCAGGCAACAGAAATTAATCATCAATCAGAGTACCAATATATAGAGCTCGCTCCTTGTTTGCAGAAAACTTGAACCAATCAGTCTCTAATGTTGTTAATCCACCATCAATCCACTACAAACAATTGGCAGCACCAGGAGTCTACAACAACAATCAATCTGCAACGCTTTCTTTGCAAAAGGAAATGAAGATGGAAAATGATAAACTCTCCTTTTGAAAATGATCCTTTAGAATTGCTTGATGATGTGATGGCATTGAAAACTTGTGTTCATCATTAGAGACTTTTACAAAATGATAATCATAAAAAGATTTGACACATGTTTTATTTTTGAATTGATGCGAACTTTTAGGAGAGTCTCTTGACTCCTGAACATTCCATGTGTTAACGGGTGTCATGATTTGTATTCCCTTCAAGTATCCAACTTTTATTGATGGGGAAATGGCACAATAGTGCAGATATAATTAGTTGATCTTTATTGTCGTTTGTTGAGAGACTAATAGTCACTGAAGAATAAGGTTATCAACTTATTGTGCATGTGCCTCAGCTAATCCTCATAAGTCATTGAGTCCACGGTCTACCCTTATGGTAATATGACACCTCAGAGTAAAATGTCCCTATCTTTTCAACTTGGGCCACAAAAAGAGTTCTATTATGTGGAAACAAGAATGTTGTTCCTCTGCTCCTGATGGTACTCAATATACTTCCCATACAACCCCATTACCCATGTGTGGATTGATAGGTAAGCATTTTCCATGGCCTACAAACACTACAATCAATGCGAAAATATTTTTCATAATCCAAAATTCAACATAACTTAATCACATACATTTTATTGTTCCCATACTCAATCTGGAATCCAAAAAAAATTTGACACAATCCGGAATCAATACACTCCTTTGGTTTCCTGTCACACTAGGTAAATTGTCAATACCATTTGCAAATTAATGTATCCATATTTTGATTTCATTTTATCCAATTCACAGAAATCAATATCATCAATTGCATCATATCAATGCATATTTAATTCATCTATGATATCATATAAACTTATAAATAAACCATTCAATCATCATCATTTTAAACTCAATCACATAATAAAAAGTTAATTTTTCATCATCACAATATCAATCGAATAACTAGTTCCTTTGTAAATAAATACCATCAAATAATAAAGTCTAATAAATATTCAAACAAAATGGGGCACTACACATTCCTTCCCTTATTTATTTGATTCTATTTTCATCAACATCCTCATCTCAACAATTATTCTAATCAAGAGGCTATGTTTGGATTCATGTCTACAATCATTATTTATCATCCATCTCAATCATTATCCACTAATTGGAAACCAAATGTTTCATTATGCAAGTGGACATGTATCATATGCAATCGGCACATATAGAGAGTGGTTTTACTCAATGTTTCAAGCATGAAATCACAAGATACAATCTCTCCTCTTCTAAGTAATCTCTCATTTCTTACATGATACTTCACCTTGGTCGAGGGCAAATAGCTCGAATGGTTGGGAGGTAATTTTTTCACTCTCCCACCTGGCTTTAAATCCCCAATGATAGATCGACTTGTTGTGTCTTGGATAAAAGGATAGGCCTCCCCATTTGGTCTTCGTGGTCATATTCCCTATTAGTTGGGTAATTTGTTTCGCTTAAATATGCTTATCCTTAATCAAAATCAACAGCAAGGTTCTATTTCACCCACTCTTATTGATGCCATAATTTAGGAAACTTTTTTATGGCCCATAGCAATCTCATGGGAAACATTCCCTCAGAAATATGTGTTCTCCCCATGTTATTATGATTCATTAACTTAGGATTTAACAATTCAATTGATACAATCCCAACCTACTTAGGAAACATATCCTATTTGGACTTCATAAATTTGTGTAGTAACCACCTTCATTGGATTCTTCCCTCCAAATTCGACATTCTAAGAGAACTGAGCCTTTTATTTCTATATATTAACCATCTCCCAAGACAAATTATGGTTTCCTTGTCTAATTGAACCAATATTCTAAAGTTGCATATAACTGAAAACCAATTTACTAGTCAAATTCTAATGGAGTTGTGTAACAAGAACATCTTGTTAAGGGTCTCTCTCAAGTCGGTAATCAATTGAGTGGCAACATTCTTGCTTCCTTCTTCAATTTTATGAAGCTTCAATTGATCAACTTGGGATAACCAACTCAGTGGAGTAGTCCCCATGGATTTGGGTATGTTAACACAATTCCAAGTGATTTTCTTAGCCAAGAATCAACTGGTTAGCGATAGCAACATGATCTAACCCAATCCTACTTATCTTACTAAGTGTTCCACCCTACACACAATAGACGTATCCTGTAATAATCCCATAAGGAATTTTCCCTTTTATATCGACCACCTCTTTGCAAACTTCATAAACTTAGGAAACAATGAATTAGCAGGAGAAATACCTCCACGGATTGGAAACCTAACCACTTTAGCATCACTTATATTAGAGTATAATTTTCTTACAAGAT